>ML348025.1:0-39389 GCA_005239505.1 Nicotiana paniculata | reverse complement strand
AGAGTGTGATGTTCTTTGGTAGTGAGGACCTGTACGACCCTGGCTATGCGAATATCAATTGTCGGCTCTTTGTTTGGGAAGGCCATGAGTCCTAGAAAAGACACGATGAAGGCAAAACGACGGTGAATCTGCCATGTGTCCTTGTCCTGCTTGTTGGTTAGGCCTTTTTCATGAATTTCAAACCCATTCGGCTGCCCGAACCTAGAATACAAGAAGTAGAAAGAACAACACCCTTTGACTACATTGGTCTTTCTGATTTGATTACTGATGTTCAGAAGATCAAAGAATCGGTGTACAGAGGGAGCTTTCGGGAATATGAGCTTCTGTTTTCTCAAATCCTTGCCAAAACCGGAATATCCAGCTATCTCTTCTAAAGTGGGAGTAAGCTCAAAATCAGAGAAGCGGAAGACATTGTGAACAGGGTCCCAAAAAGTCACTAGTGCCTCAATCAAATCATCCTGTGGTTTAACTTTCATAATATCTGTGAGGGCTCCCAGGTGCTTGGTGACCCATTTCTGACTATCTTCTCCTAAGTCATACCACCACATCTGAAGCTGAAGTGGAGCCTCATTTACAACCGTCAACGGTGAATTCTGGATAGTGCTCATTATGTACCTGTGGGTGGTTAAGGTTAGGGTTAACACTAGCCTCAAAAGATAGAACCAATGCACTCATTTTTTTTTTAAAACAATCTTTTGTGTATAACTCAATTTTAAGAAAAATCAACGAAAAGGGGGCTATTTTTGAAATTGTGACCCTTTTGTATTTCCAAAGATAACTTTAGGGTCGGGGATGACGGTAAAAGTGATGATCAATTGACAGACATGTCCGTTCTTACGAAAACAACCCTTCGACAATTCTGAAGATGTTCGTAGGCTATTCCGACAAAAACAGTTGGAGATTAACCGAAGCTGGGTCTGTTTATTTTTATTTTTTTGATTAAGAGAGAGAGGAAAAAAAAAATAATAATAATGAATAAATAATTAAATAAACTAGACACATATTTTTTTTTAGTTATTTTTGTAAAAATGGGGCCGAACCCTATGGAGGTTGCCTACGTATCTCACATCCAGTGAGAATCAGACCCCCGTAGTTCGTAATGTTTTGACATAACTAAACAAAAATTATTTTGACTTATTTTGAAATTCCTTTTTTTTTTCGAAAAATTTTGACAGAGTTTTGAGGTATTTTTCAAATATCAGGGTTACACTGGTAAATTTCTATCTTTCCTCACTTTTGGTTTTTCTATATTTTTTTAGCCGGTCAACAACAAACCGAGACAAATAATGCACATATAGTAAGTAAGATACATCAGGATGGTCTTTTTATTTCGGATACACCTGTCCTAGACGGACCCAACCCTTGTGTTGAGTCCCCTAAGTCAAAATGCACATGATGCATCAGGATGGTCTTTTTGTTTCGGGTACACCTGTCCTAGACGGACCCAACCCTTGTGTTGAGTCCCCTAAGTCAAAATGCACATGATGCAGATAATCGTTCCTACTAGGGAACCCGCATGAGGTTTTGTCATTCTAGGGTTAAACCTGAGGTTTTGATCTAGACATTGGCNTCAGAAAGGAGGCGTAAGAAGACAGTTTAAATACAGTTCAAATAGATATCAAAACGGTAAATAAATAACATTTAGCACATTGTGCGCACAAAATACATTAATATCACAATTAATAAAGCCAAGTAAAATCACATTAACAAGATCGAATTCTTAAACCCTGAACCAGAGATTCTAGGTTCTAGTGACTCCCCAGCAGAGTCGCCAGAGCTGTCACACCTCCTTTTTCACCCGAATGGAAGATAGGGGAGTATTTCTAATTAAAGTGACATTATTCAAAATGAGATTATTTATTTCATTTTTTAGAGTCGTCACTCGAAATTATTTATTTACGGTGTTCCGAGTCACCGGTTTATTTTAAATCCCAAATCGAGGAAAATTGACTCTGTTTTAAAGTCTGTGAAACCATAAGACCGGGTAAGGAATTATGTTAACCCAGGAGAAAGTATTAGGCACTCCCGAGTTCCGTGGTTCTAGCACGGTCGCTTATTGATTCATACTTGGCTTAAATTATTTAATTACTCATTTTTAGGACCTAAGTATATTTTACATTTTGCCGCTTTTTAAGAAATTATCCTGAGACGAGTCACGCGTACGTGTACTCATCTTTATTCAGCATGCTAAAAACCATGCAATGCATACGTGTACATCGTCAATAGCCCTTGATATTAAAATTATTTGGCCAAAAGTCACGCGAATGTATACCTTGGTTTAATTTTGAAAATCAGCGCTCAATCATGTCACGCGTACGTGTACACAATTTATCACACTTTATCATTTAAAAAAAAAAAAATTGACGAAAGTCGCGCGGACACGTACCTTGAGTAAATTTGGGAATCGTAATTATGCCACGCGAACGTGTACACAATCACGATAATTTATTTAAATGCGCGCCTAAAAACATTTCTACGATGTTTATAAGTTATTTATTTTTCTAAATTTGAGGTCATTGGGGATTCAAATATTATGGAATAATGTGGGCGAACTGCAAGATAATAGAAGTTAATCATTACTAAGTTATTAGAAAAAATTCATGGTTCATCTTTCATGATAACTCACAACGTAACACACAACCAACCGTAGAAGAACCAAATGACTCAAACTAATTTTNTTTCTTAACTTTGGAAATTGTCAACACCAACAAATATTAGCACGTTTTCCTTTTCTTTGTTAAAATATAAACTCAATATATAATCTCAAACATACAACAAAAGCCTAACTAGAAAGAAACTAAGTAATTAATTTTCTTTCATGATATCAAATCCTACAGTAAAGTTACTGCAGTTTAGAAATAGCACCATCACATTTTTTAACTTCTATAACATTCTATAAGTGGTTGTCAAACCAGAAATCTCAACGAAATAATTAAATTAAAAAAAAATCAGATTCGATCTTCCTTAAAACAAAACTTAATGAACTCATATGCAATCCTGAAATTATCAGGTAGATGATTCAACGAAGATTTCTACAGCAACACGTCAATATCTCAAACCAGGGAAGATCAAATATACACTAACAAGACAAACAAACTTATCACCATAGAACATGAAAAATGAAGGAAAAAGGAAAAAAAAAACAGACCTCCCAAGAAGTTTTCTTAATTAAGTTGTTGCTCAGATGTGTCGTAAAATTGTTGAATGACGAAATCAAATAAAAAAAAAAGCTCNGAAAAGTGTGGAAAATCGAAATGATTGGAACTCTCCTCTTCAAAAAGCCAAAACAGATTTTAACCTACTAAACAATGGAGAATTTGATGTGTATACTGAGTGGAGAGTCGAGAGTAGAAGGACTCTTCCCTTTTCTTTTTCTTCATGTCTATATCTATACAATCAGTGGGTGTCTTGTGTAGTATATCATATGTGTGGGTTAATATTGGGAAGAGTGGGGGATATGGAGAAGGGACGTGAGTGTGTGGGGTGAGAGAGATGAAGGGAGATACATGAAAAGTGGGAAGTTAGACTAAAAATGGGTATTCATGGGATTGGAATTATTATCTAAAAAAATCAGATTTTAGAGTGTATTTTTTTTTTAGAAGATAAAATAAAAATATTAAATAAGAAGATTAACTAAAATTTCTTATAATATAGGAAAATTAAATATTTACATATACTTTAAATGACACTAAGAAAGATTTTATAACTTGCTTATTAATATTATAATAATTAAAAGAAACCATATATATATATATAGATAGATACATATATATATATTTGTGAATTTTTTTTTATATACAAATAGAAATAAAATTGGTACTCTAAGAATGTGAGTATTTTTTTTTTTCAAAATAAAATCTATGAAGGGTAAGATAAAAGTTTAAAACATCAAGATTAGACCTAAAGGGAATATTTACAGTATAATAGTATAACATTTGAATGTGGTAAAAAATTAGTTGTTCACAAATTTAAATTTATTTTTATTTCTCTCCATTATTTTCCATAACTTTATTAATTTCCCTTTTAAGGCTTTATCTCCGCCTGTTACGGAGGCCCCTTCGTGCGATGTTGACATGGTTGCGACAAATGATTACATTCAGGAGCCCGACGAGACCATGGTAAGACAATTTAAATTCTTGTGGCTTAATATGTATTTTCCTATACTGAACTGACGAATCTTTTCTAGGTTTATACTGATAATCATCCTGCAGCGCATCTAGCTATAAAGGGGCGACTTGATGATGATAATCCTGATAGCGTACCCGTGCGGGATGGGATGCGCCTCCGGCCAGCGGCTGCGTTAAAGCACACTGGATGCGGGACACATTGATTTTCTTTCCTTTTTTTTTTATTTGATGTAAATAATAACAGCAATTTTTATGTTTATATAATATGCGCATTACTTGTTTATTTCCCCGTTCACTATTCAATTTAATACTACGACACAAACAAAAATATTAAAAGTTAACATAATTAAAATTCAGTACAACTAATGAAAATACATGACAAGAGAAAAAAAAAATAAAGTAGTACACTAAACACATACATGTCAATGTTTAGTCCCTATCACCCAATATTCTCTGCTCTAACTACTTACATTGCTCCTCCAGCCTATTTTTTTCTTCTTCCACCTCTTTTAGTTTCGCCTCCACCTCCTCAAGTTCTCGTTTATGTTGTCTTTCACGTTTCCACTGTTTTAAACACAAATTATGAAGATACTGCAAAGATTCTTTGTAGCATTCCTGATAACAAGGTTCATCAACCCATACCTCAAAATTGCAAATAGGTTCGTCGGGAACCTTATAAAACTTGTTCATACAGTGCCAGTAGCGGCGTCCAGCTTCACCATTATCCCAACAATTATTCATCATTCATTTTTTTCCACACTCGCACATTGGTAAATAAGGACGTTCATCCATTTGTGTCGCGCCCCCCTTCTTTCCCTCCTCGCGGAGATCGAGTTCAGAACATTTTTGGGACAAACTCCTTTGGGAGGAAGAAGTTAAAGGAAGAGTCGCCACCTAACGATTTTATGGTGCGTTAGGGCACCTGAGTAGTTAAATCATGAACTAGTTTACATTACCAGAGATTGGGTAAATGCTTGAAATTATCCCAAAGGGAAGGTGCTAGGCACCCCTCGGGATTCACAACTGTGGGTCCCGACCAAATGATTTCGTGAATTCAGACAATAAGCAAATAACAAGCAAGGCTCACATAAGAGGGGATTTCAAACAAGTATTGAAGTTTTATTGGAAGTTTAAAGGAAATTAGAAGTAAACATTTGAGAAAATATCCTAGGTTTAAAGTAATACGGATCACATCAATGCAATACCCGGTAATCACTCCTCGAAGAGGGGATACACGTGGTATTAGCGCACCGGTCATCATATCCATATTCTACCCTTCCCAACCCGTGAAGGTAATTAAAGCGTATGTTGGTCACAGATTCTATTGCGTGCTATTACCCGTCCCATCTTATCAGTCCTGGAGGAAGTTAGGACTACTATCCTAAAGGGTAGATACTAGGCCGAACCCTTAGGTTTAAAGGACAAATTCTAAACGACAAATAAAATATTTAGGACTGCAAGTATAGGGGACACACAGGAGAAGATATGAGGCTCATGAATTCCTCCACAAATTAATACACATAACTAGCACGACTCAAACACAAAGAGGTCTTTGCATTTTAGAACCTAAGGCAGGATGTCTAAGTGAGAGTACAGTAATGGGGCAGTCTGATTACTGAGTTTCAGAAGAAATCTTTTTACCAGTTCTAGACTATGAATTCTGATATGTAATTAGCCAAATAATACAAAGAGACAGTTTTCCCAGTTTTAATAAACTTAATGCCTAAGGCTTGCCTAGGCGGGCTTAACAAACTCCAGTTATCCTGTTTAGACTTAATCATGGTAAAGGAGTGAGTATTTAAACTAATGTGAATGTAGTGTCCTACAAAACAGGATATCTAAATGCATACAGGGTGTGGAATGATGAGAACCCACGCATGCTTCTAAATGCACAAACGTTTTCAGAAATCAGAATCTATTATTATTTTAAGGTGAAATTTACTTGTTAACACATCTTTTGACTTGAAACAGGAAATACAGAAGCATAGTTAAGTTGTTGAACCTAGCACATGATTTCTAATGCAAATAGCAGTATGTCCTTAACACATGAGTTTGGCATAGGTAATATGAGCATGCTGAGAATGAATTCCTAGGGTAATATAATCTCTAATGCACATATTGATGATTAATGCTTTTAACCTAAAATAGGATTTCTAGACATGGTGATCGGAAGATGCAGAAACAACAACATTATAACAACCATTTTATAGTTATTTAACTATGAACAAGATTTCTAAGTGAGGCATGAGTATGGTAAAGATGTTGAGATAAACGGGCCTAAAACATGTTTTCCAATGCATGCATGGAAAGTATTCCTAAGCATGGTAACTATTGCACACTTATACAAAATAAATCCTATAGCACCCATAATTATACTAAGCATGCACAACCCCGCCCATTTCACTATCCAGCCCATAACTATTTTTTTAATTAATCATTACAGAACAACCTTGCACAAACTCCATAAATAAGGAAATTAAGAAGTTACACTATAGAAGGCCTAACAGTAAGCCCAAGTCCTCAGATCCAACAATGCCATATGCCATGACTAGGTGCGTCAGAGTTCCTAAGGATCTCAGAAGACCCCAAGCAGTGCTCACACCCAAGTACCCTAGCCAGGAATGAGTAAGTGCAGTGTGGAATGCCAGCCCTGTGTGTCAGAGTTCAATGGGTACTCAAATGGTCCCCATGGAAGTTCCCACACGAAGGGGGCTGAACTTAGAGCTAAGAGTAGTGAGATGTGCCTATAGTTTAGAAAAGAGTTGAGTTTGAAAAGTAGCTTTTGGAAATAACTGTTTTGAAAAATAGCTTCAGAGAACAACATGAGAGTTTGTTTTATAAAAAACTGGTTTTGCAGAAGAAAGAAACATGACCATCAGCAACCCAGAACATACATGGTTTAGGAAGCAAACAAAAACAGGGATAGGGGACTGGGGGACAAATAAGTCATAGGGTAGAGGCAGACTTGCACACAAATAGTCCTTAGGCTAGTGCTATATGGTTTATACAATCAGAGCCTAGTTATCACAGAATGTTCATGCAAGGAATCTAACAACATCAGATTGAGGGGTGTCAAACAGAGTCACATATTCGGTCCAGGATTAGGATTTTACATAATAACTAAGTATTAGGGGGTGCATGCTCATAGTGTTGGGAGTCAGGCAGATTCATGATGGAAACATATAAGGGAAAGAAATAGACATGCTAGACTGAAGGGCAAGGGGAATCACATAGACGAGTAGACATGCTGAACACAGAAGGAAAGAGAGGTCATAGGGGTAAGACAAACACACTAGCTGAAAGGCAAAAAACAGAACCATAATACAAACAGAACCATGTT
This sequence comes from Nicotiana paniculata, assembly GCA_005239505.1. Lineage (NCBI taxonomy): Eukaryota > Viridiplantae > Streptophyta > Magnoliopsida > Solanales > Solanaceae > Nicotiana > Nicotiana paniculata. Next base: position 31,922 of record ML348025.1, on the reverse strand, counting down.
GAGTTGGATGCTATAAACTTAAACTAGAAACATACCAGTTAGGAGTAAGAATAGAACGACAAGGTGCAGAGAAGTAGAGCAATAGGACAGTAGTATGCAGAGAAATAGAGCAACAAGAAGTTGTTCAGTCTTGGCTTTAAGCCGACTGAGTAGCCAGAAGAACAAGAGAGAATATGCAGCAAAGCCAGTGAGAGTTCAGAGAAATATGAGTACTGTTTGTGTGTGTGTTCGTGTATCTATTGGTTCTGTTATGCTAAAGAGAGTATGGTGTTTGTAATTCTGAAAATTAGTAAAGAAAATAAGGTAATGAATAATTAGTCTAACATAATTATGGAAATAATAACCAATAAATGTCAATTAAAGGCCTGGACTCCCTTTAATTCGGGAGTCAAGTTCAAACGGGCCAATCAGAGTTAAATCAGGGGAAGGAATTAAATAGAGCGATCTTACCATAACGGGGGTAGTAAAAGCATGGAATGTGTAATAAAGACCAGGTTCATAACACATAATTAAGGAAAGTACACACTGATAGCATATTCACAAAACAAAGTATGGGTTTAATTCTAAAAATTAGTCGAGGGAATCTCGATTGTAATTGAAATCACAGGGAATCAGGCATAATCAAGGAAAGTATCACACAGTTCGAAAATAAGTATAGAACATACAAAATCATAGGTTCGAAGAAAACATCACAGAGTCGGTAGAGGGTATCAAGAACCCTAACCATGAATTAGAGTAAGAAACATAGAGCACATAGAGAGCCTAGAAGAAGTATACAGATTGGCTAAACATAGAAAACAAGACGGACTAAAAAAACCTAAAAATTGGGATTTTCCGTAAGAAGCTTTGAATCAAAACGTATTAACAAAGAAAAACATAGAATAACATTAAAGCAGAAGTAAAAGAAATTGATTTTTGAAAGGGGTTTGTGAAACCCTAGTTTTAAAAATTAAAAGATCGTTTAAAGATGAAAGTTTTTAGAGAAAAACATAGAAAAGCTTCGTAATACTATAGATCTAAAGTAGATCTAGAATAAATTGAAAGATATAGGGTTAGGGTTTCATGGAACCCAGAGAAGTAAGAAGAACCTCAAAGATGACATCGGCCTAAGTCGGAACAGGTTGTAAACTTACTCAAACGGCCGAGGAGGCCGGAAAGTGGCATGGGACCACGGGAGGTGAGTTGGACCGCTCCAGGTTTGCTTGAGAGCCCCAGAGCATCACTGGACTGGTACAAAGTGGGTGGGTAACCAAGGGGCGATGAGGAGCCATGGTTTCTGGTGAGAGAACCAGTCGAAGAAGATGATCGGACTCCATCAGAGAAGAGAAGCCAAAGGAGGCTTCTAGAGAGAACTAGAAAGTAACAGAGAGAGATAGATAGAGAGTGAGTGTTGAGAGAATGAGGGGTCGGAGGGGGGGTAGTGATTAGGTTTTATTATGGTAATAATGATCTGGACCGTTGATCTCATTTGACCAACGGTTCAGATCAAGTGTGGGGTTGGGCCGGGTTATTTGTGGGTTTTGGGTTGGGTTAGAGAGTGGGTTTTGGGTCAGGTGGGGTTGGGTTAAGGGTTGGCTAAAATTTAAATAAAAAATGGGCTACACGTTAAATACCCAATTAAATAAGGTAATTAATTAATAAAATAGCTAATAATTGTGTAAAAAATAAATTAAGACCAAATAAATAAAATTAAGGTGATTGACTAAGATATAAAAATTATAAATGATCATTCATTGAATTTAAAATAGTATAAATGCACATTTGTGCTATAATTGCAAAACTGCTGAAATTAACTAAATGATGCCAATATTGGCTAATTTGTGAAAGAATAAAATCTTAAGGGAATTAAATAGGATATAAATAACATGTTGAGCAAGAAAATAATTTGAAATTATATCATTTATGAATAATTATGAAATATAAGGTGTTAAATAAACAGTAAAATAATTTGATAAAAATACGAAAAGTTGTGAGAGAATACCAGTTACTGTAAGGAGTGATTTTGAAAGTATATATACAAGTTTGAAAATATGGAGAAAAAACATATGGTATCAACAATTTGTGACAGCGTTAAAAAAACCTTGCTTTTCTTGAAAGATTTGCTATTAATTATTGTTGAGCGCAGAATGAGCCCGTTATTTATAGGCAAGGCAACACACATCGTAGTATTTAACCGCGCTATATATGCACATAACGTAGTATATAACCGCAATATGCTTTGCGTGTTAAAGATTCCGACGGGTACGAAACAACTTTTTGTCAGTTGGGCAGCTTTTTCAGTTCGACAAGACAAAACACATAACGTAGTATTTAACCGCGCTATATATACACATAACATATTATATAACCTCCCTATGCTTTGCGTGTTAAAGATTCTGATGGGTCTTTTTCAGTTCGACAAGACAACCCATAAACCAATTTTTACTATAATTTTTTTAAAATTATCATTTAAAAACTGAAATAGAAGAGTTCAACTCATAATTAACAAACATAATTTTATTTTATAAATCTTGCAACATAAAAAAAATAATTAATTATTACAATATAAACTCATTGATAGTTTGACACACTATAAAAACACCCACCATGAGCTTGATTACTATTGCCACCCAAACCAGCCGAAGGACATTTTTGACGGTCGTGTCCTGTTTATGAGAATATACCACATTTGCGCGCATAAACGGTATCACTAACATCCCTTTGGCTCCTTATACGCGTTCTCTACTGCACCTGTATTCGACGCAAATAGACTTGTTACACACCATTTTAAATATTTTCGGCGGCCAATAATGATCAGTACCCACTGGCTGCATCTGCCCACTATAGGTATTTAGGTAATTGGCAACACTATATTGTTGATCAACGTAGTTGGTTATACCTAAACCAACACGTTGAAAGCACTTGATGGCATGTGAGCAAGGCATGTGGTATATGAACCATCTCTCACAAGAGCATAAACTTGTAGATTCATTGACAGTATGTACATTATTCCCCCGATTTTGATGGATAGCAGTGCGAACTTCAAAAACATTTATTTCGTTATCATACTGAAAAAATGACTTCCAATGTGCTCGACGCCCGTATTTCTCAAATCTCTTCATCGGCACTGGCATAAATTCAACACATTTTTCCACCAATGATGTTGCAGCTACAGACCTTTCAACAAACCTCTTCGCCATCTACTTGAACGACATCCGCACCATGGCAGTGATAGGCAATCCTCTTGCCGACTACAATAACCCGTTGAAAGACCCCGACATGTTTGTAGTCAGAATTCTCCATCGTCTGCCACCATCCGCATGCAGAGTCCATTTTTCAGGGTGATGTTGCATTAACCAACGATAGGCTGCCTCGTCTTCTTGCCCGATAGATTTCATGTTCCTCCGGAATTTATGCTGTTGGTGGTCTGTTGCTGCTATCCACATCAAATCATGCAGATCTTTGTTGGGATATGCCTTCTGGAAATTGGCCTTAAAGTGCTTCACACAGTAACAGTGGTAGCCACAAGGTTCTTTCCATGCAGGCAAGTTCTCCACAGAACTTAAGATACCACCGTGCCAATCAGATATTAGACAAATACCGGAACTCTATTTGACAACGTGCTCTTTTAAATGGTTCAAAAATAGCGTCCATGTCTCTTGGCTTTCATTGGCACAAACAACAAAAGCTAGAGGAAATAGCTGTCCATTAGCATCTACTACAACGGCTATCAACAACTTGATATCGTACTTTCCATAGACATGAGTGCCGTCTATGGATATTACGGGCCGACAATGCGAAAAATCATCAATTGCTGGTTTAAATGCCCAGAATATGTCATTGAATATATATTCTGGTTTTTCCGGACTCTGCTCAAGCTTCCATTCAACAACTGTCCCGGGGTTAAAGTGTTACAATACAGACATGTACTTGGGTAAAGCTGCAAATGACTTATCCCAGTTACCATAGGCAATTTCAAATGCTCGTTTGCGACCGAGATATGCTTTTCTTTTGGTAATGGTATGAGATATTCCTGATGGACTGATGTAATGTACTCTTTGATTTTATACCTTATGGACGCTTCAAGGTGTGGAATAAGGACAAGAGAAATCAAGTCAATATCCAAGTTGAAGTGATTCTCGTTGAATGTGTCCATTTCACATGTGTGGGTGGGAATGTATTTACCCACTTTTCACAGACATATCTTCTTCTTGCTCGCACGTAACATCCAATGACATATCCAAAACCACCTGCGACAAACAACCTTGTATACATCCGGACTTGACTCCTATACCTGCATCTCACGACACTCTTTTACGTTGTTCATTTTACAAGCCCTACTTACGCGAGCTTTATCAGGAAAAAGCATGCCCTTTGACAGCACCGTTGGTCTAGACTCATCCCATATTGATGTCCGAATTTCATCAAAATTCCTTGTGAGAGCTTCCACATCCGACATGCTTGGCAAGTTTCGAGATTAGATAACTTTTTAAGATCTGGGCATGAATTCCGCATGAAGGTCATGTTTTTAAAGCCAGCATTAACGAAACTGAAAATGATAAGAATTAACAAAAAATAGGGAAAGGGAAAGGCAGAATTTTACTATGAAACTGGGACTTCATTTCATTGAAAGGATAGAAGGGTTAAAATCAAAGCAAAGTAAATTAACTAAAACATCTGGATTACAATGCTTAATAACCCAAATACAGAAAAAAAGCAACAAAATAGACTACCAAGACTCCTTCTTATGTGAAGAGGAGTTGCTTCCCAGTTGTTGAGCGAGGTACCTGGACCAATCAACTGAACACTTTCACGACTAGGGCCCTCACCAACTTGAACAATATTGATCTCATAGAACATCTCCTTGATACCTTGGCAAGCTTCATCAATGTCATCCTGAGTAGAAGGATTTTGGACTTCTTCAAATTGTGGCTTGGAAAAAGAGTAGGCAGTGTGAGGGATTGGTTTGGACGGATTCCTACCATTCTTTTTGTGGGCCTTGGCTCTATCTATGTCAGCTGGTGTTGGTTTAAAACCCAAGCCAAAGGTATCTTTTTTATAAAAAGGAGCAATGGGGTTCGAAATTTCTTTGCGGAGAGGATCCTAATCCTTTTCTTGGTTCATATCCGTTCCTCAACATCAGCGAAGCTACCACCATAGATGTGGCTGAAAGACGGGGATGCATAATTGGTTTTCATTCTTCCACTTGGTCCACCTCAATCACCTAAAATGGTTGATATATGATGGATTCACATCCTTACTTGGCCTCGATACATGGAATGGACGGGTCTTTATAGATGGATGAGTCGTCCTCCCCATGAAAAACAATTTCTTGCCTGTTATAGTCGAATTTGACCATTTGATGTAGGGTGGATGGTACAACTCTGGCCATATGGATCCACGGCCTTCCCAGAAGAATATTATAGGAAGTTTCCATATCCAACACTTGAAAGAAAAGGTTAAAATCAACCGGGCCGATTGTCATAGTGAGTTTAATTTCCCCAATAGTGTCTATTCTTGAACCATTAAAAACTCTGATGCTGACATTACTAGTTCGAATTCTGTTAGTGTCAATGTTCGGATATTGTAGAGTAGAAAGAGGACATACATCTACACTTGAGCTTCCGTCAATAATGACTCTTTTTACGTAGTGCCCTTCACATTTGACCATAATATGGAAAGCTCTATTCTGCCCAACCACTTCCTCAGGCAAATCATCAACGGTGAAAGTAATTATATTTACTTCAAAGAATCTTTCAGCCATTTTTTTCTAGCTGATTCACCTTTGTCTTTTCTGAGACATATGCCTCGTTTAGAGTTTTGATCAACACACGACGATTCTCTTCTGAGTGCAAAAGTAGAGATAACAAAGATATCTAAGAAGGCGTTTTTCGTAGTTGGTCAATTATTGAGTAGTCTTGCATTTTAATCTTCTTAAGGAATTCCTCCGCTTCTTTTTCTACAACGGGTTCTTTTACTGGGCAAGTGACTTTCCCTGGCTTGCTTAGCTTTTCTCAATTCCTCTGGTGAATAGCACCTTCTAGAGCTGGTCAAGCCCTCATTTCATCTGTTTCTTCAACTATCTCTTTTCCTATGTATGTCATGACAATCTTGTTATAATTCTAGGGAATAGATTTCGTGTTTGTCACTGGGATTTGTGCAACAGGTCAGATCACGACTTGGGCTATGTTATACTTCTCAAACTATTATTCGGAACGATCTTTTGAATGCCCCGTAGGGATGTAAAGTTTGGGTCCACCCAATTGAACCTCAACCTTTTTTGTGCTTCCGGGGACATAGAGAATCATTTTTCTCAAACCTTCCATGTTCAAGCTAGAATTTGCACCTTTCACAATCAACGGTGCCAATTGCGGCGGGCTTACTATTACTTTTGGTTCTTTCCCTATGGTTCCAACAACCATATCTGTCTTGCCAGAATGCTTATAATCCCGATGATCACAAACCATCCCAATAAAATGTGTATTATTATTATTATGAGTTGGGAGTGGATTGTTTGTGATATTAGGAGTATCCTCATTGTTTGTCACCACAATTGCCTTTGCTTCAATTAAATCTTCAATGGCTTTATTTAACGTCCAACAATTTTTGGAACTATGACCTTGGGTGTTAGAATGATACTCATATTTTGCATTTTAGTCAAAGCCTTTAAAATTTGGATTCACATAATGTGGCATGATAGGTTCAATCAACCGCAACTGCATCAATTTTTGAAATAGGCTTGTATATGATTCTCCAATTGGGGTGAACTCTTTCTTTGGCTCTTGTTCTCTCACATATCCCTGTCGGGGACGAGGATTATATGGCACCTAAAAATTCGGCCAGAGTTGACGGGAGCCTAGTGGAATCGGTGCCCGCCATTGTTGGTGATAGAGAGGCCTAGCATAGTCCTGAGCATTAAACATTATGTATTGATTCGGGGGAATTGAGTATCAGGAACTCTAAGGCGGATAGTAATGTTGAGAAGAATTGGATTGTCCTTGTTGGAATTGCACGTAAGAAGGAACTATTCCTCTTTGAACTCCCCCGAACCCATATGCCAACATGGATCCTTCCTCCTTCTTTTTTCGATTTCTGAAACTGCCTGACTCGCTTTGAATTGCTTGCGTGGTCGCCTTAAGGGCTTCTTGACTCATAATTTTCCCGATTTCATGCCATTCACAACTATTTCACCAATCTTAATCGCCTCAGCGAAAGGTTTACCAATGGAAGCCAACATGTAATGGAGGTAATAAGGATCCTGAGCTTGGAGAAAATAGCCAATCATTTCTGCCTCTTTCATTGGTGGTTTGACCCTAGCAGCCTGCTCCCTCTATTTGAATGCATCTTTCATTGGTGGTTTGACCCTAGCAGCCTGCTCCCTCTATTTGAATGCATATTCTCTGAAGCTTTCTATTGGTTTCTTCTTTATGTTGACGAGAGAGGATCAGTCTGGCACTATATCAATATTTTACTGAAATTGTTGGACAAAATCTTGAGCCATGTCGTTCCAAACGTGCCGCTGAGAGATGTCTTGATCTATGAATCACTCTGAAGCAATTCCTGTCAAACTTTCCCCAAAATAAGCCATGAGTAATTCTTCTTTGCCTCCTGCTCCCCTTAATTGGTTACAATATCTCTTCAAATGGGCCACAGGATCACCATGGCCATCATACTTGTCAAACTTGGGGGTGTTGAAGCTGGGTGGAAAATGAACATGGGGGAATATGCATAAATTGTTGAACGAAATACTCTTGTGGCCTCCCAAACCCTGTATGTTTCTCATGGTTTGTTCCAGGCTCTTCATTTTTTTGGTCATTTCCTCTTGTTTCATTTTTTTGTCGGGCTTTTCAATCTCAATTGGAAACATGTTCTAAGGAGTATGCTTGTATGAATCTGGAACCTTAAAAGTCAGTTCTGGAGAGTAATGATGGGCATCATGAGCATTCAGTTGTGGATTATTGTTGGACTTTTGAGCAAGAGCCGGTTGAGGACAGTGAAAGTATGGACAATAGGTACAATAGGTGTGTTATTTCTTAGGGGTGCGGTTGGAGGACGTGGAATGGAGGTAATGGGATAGTGGGAAGGTTAATTCTCGGACTGAATCCAGGTTGGTATAATGGGTTACTTATTATGGAGACGGGCACTTGATTTGCAACTGACACATTATGAATATTATCCGAAGGCCCTATGGGTAGTGGGGGCGGTGCCTATCCATTCACCCAAGCTTGGTACATCTCCGCTAGTTGTTGTTTCAACACTCTTACTTCTTAAACCAGTCCCGAACCTTGTTCGACCAATTGTCCATGGACATCATCATTAGCTAACTCATTCTCACTGTTGTTTGACATTTTACTTTTTCCTTTTGATCCGTGTTGTAAGGGTGAGTCACCAGTTTAAACCACAAACCAACCACCTCTGTTTAACTTTGTCATTATAGATGACAAACAACAAATGTGTTAGAGTTAGGCATTTTGCAGATATTAATCACACATTGTATGTCATGAACCTAATGCCATTTTCATTTATAGAATGAGTTTGGAAGGCTTCATGCATCATCCCGGCTTATTGGTTTATTTTCATCTTGCATTTAACGCTCTTTTTTTTCTTTTTTTTTCCAGATTAATTATGGATATGATCTCATCCAATGAGGATTTCCTACGTATCATGGCGTCGCATGAATCAGACCATTACGTTGTTCAGGGGAAAAGAATAATAGTCTTTTTTTAACAAAATGAAACAATACAATGACAAAAAGGACATTACATTGAAAATGACTTGCCAGACTCTGACAAAACTAAAAGACAATGATTTTAAAGACTCAACAATGACTCAAACTAAAACATAACTACTACATGAAAAGTTCTAACAACTACGATTATATTTCAACTCACTTGCTTTCCATTGGAACATCTGCTCATGGAGGGGCTTGCCGTGGTTGACCCCCCAATGTACGGTACATCCTCTCTAACTCTACTGCAAGATGACGGGCAAAAGTAGGTGCATGCTCCAAAAACTTCTCATAATCCATCCCTTGGCAGTTCACATAACTTTGAGCGGTATAAACAACCAAATCATGGACTTTCTCTCTAAAGTACTAAAAATTATGGTTTCTATCTTATAACTGCTGCTGGCGAGTGGTGGCTTTATGTGACCCTCGTGATCTAAATCTGACTCCAACTGACCCCGAAGTCTAGCCTGCTCGAGTCTCGCCTGAGCCATCTCCCTATCAAAATCTGCATGTTGGTATTCTCTATTGTACTTTCTCATTTCTTTTAACTATGCATGGATCTGAGATTCTGAACGTAACCAATGGGCCTTATCTCTCTCTCGAATTAATCCCTCTATTCTTCAAGTTTTGTTACTTGGCGATCCGTACTTGATTCGGCCTTCTCATTTAACTGTACAATTTTTTTGTCTTTGTCCAATGCCTTTTCAGTGTTTACCAAAATGGAATCATAATCTTGTACCTTCTCCATCAGATTGGCAATGGTTCTATGGTCTTTCCAAATTCTCACTGGCACTTCAGAGGATTTCTTTATCTCTTGAAGCCGAACACGGAGGGCTTCATTCTCGCGGATCAGACTTTTCTTTTCACCTTCCGCTTCTTGTGCTTGTAAGTCTTTCTCAAAATTGAGGTTTCTCAATTTTTCTTCTAAGGCATGAATATTTGCTTTGTATCCATTTTCCTTTTCACCCCAAGCCAACTGTTCTTGGATTGTACCATCAAAGGCTTGAACATGCAGCCTTTTTGCTGGCCTTTTGGGCTCGGGTTCGGGCTCATCATCCACGTGAGACCTCTTCTCAAGCCACATAGCATAACCATGATCTATCTCACCTTTCGCAGGATCTGGCACCTGGGTATCATCTTTCAAGTAGCACCAACCATTCCAAAATTTTGTTGGATTAAAGCCTCAGGGAGTGGGGATTCGGGGTGTATCTCAATCACTAGCACACTTAAATATTCATCCTCAGGCACTAATTGGTACCTTCCTAGTTGTCTTAGAACTCTCTGTGGCGTATACTGCTGGACACTTCTCAAGCCCAAAAATAACAAATAACTTTTTAGGGCCGACATGTGTATCACCTCTCTTACCGGGAGCCAACCCAAAGTCCACTCAATTTGACTTGCGTATAAAGATCTTAGGTGGGATATCCAGGCTTCTACCCCTTCTGGAGAGTTGTAATCTTTTACTCTTTCTTCGTAACTCTCAATGAAATTGTCCTTGATCGTACCATAGCTCATGAACTTGGGGTGATGTCGGAGATGCTCACTCAACCACATTTGCAACAAAATATTGCACCCTTCGAAGAATTTTGCCCCATACTTACACAAAGTCAATGCCCGATAAATGTATGATAGAATGATCGGGGCAAGAGTGTGATATAATTTGGTAGTGAGGACCTGTACAACCCTAGCTATGCGGGTATCAATTGTACGCTCCTCGTTTGGGAAGACCATGATTCCTATAAATGCCACTATGAAGGCGATGCGACGATTAATTTTCCATGTGTCCTTGTTCTGCGTGTTGCTAAGGCCCTTTTCATGCATTTCAAACCCATTTGGTTGTCCAAACCTGGAGTACAGGAAGTAGAAACAACATCACCCTTCGACCACGTTGGTCTTTATGATTTGCTTACTGATGTTCAGAAGATCGAAGAATCGGTGTACAGAGAGAGCCTTCGGGAATATGAGCTTCTAGTTTCGCAATTCCCTGCCAAAACTGGAATGTCCTGCTATCTCTTCTAAAGTGGGAGTAAGCTCAAAATCGGAGAAGCGGAAGACAACAGGGTCCCAAAAATTCACTAGTGCCTCAATCAAATCATCCCGTGGTTTAACTTTCATAATATCTGTGAGGGCTCCTAGGTGCTTGGTGACCCATTTCTGACCATCTTCCCCAAAATCATACCACCACATCCGAAGCTGAAGTGGAACCTCTTCTATAACTATGAACGGTATGTTCTGGAGAGTGCTCATTTTGTACCTGTGGGTGGTTAAGGTTAGGGTTGACACTAGTCTTAAGAGACAGAACCAATGCACTCTTTTTGCAAAACAATCTTTTGTAAATAACTCAATTTTAAGAAAAATCTAACAAGAGGGGGGCTATTTTTGTAATTGTGACCAAGGAAAGGGTGGCTATTTTTGAAACTATGGCCCCTTCTTACATCCAAGGGTAGCTTTAAGGGCGGGGGAAGTGCATTATAGTAAAAGTGATGCCCAATTGACAGACACATCCGTTCTTGCGAGAACAACCCTTCGACAATTTTAAAGATGTTCTAAGGCTATTCCCAGAGAAACGACTTGGGATTAACCGAAGCTGGATCTGCTTATTTGTTTTTGATAGAAAAAAAAAGACACATTTCTTTTTATTTTTGTAAAAATGGGGCCGAACCCTATGAAGGTTTCCTACGTATCTCACATCCGGTGAGAATCAGACCCGCATAGTTCGTAAATATTTCAAGAATAGGATGACACTTTTTGAAAAATTCAAGCTTATTTTGTAATAATCTTTTTGGGATAAATACTGAGATTTCAAAAATCGAGTAAATTTTCTATCTCATTCTTTTTCTTTCTGATTTTCCCTCAATATTTTTATATCTTTATTTTATTTTTAGAAATCGGTCAACATGCACAAACCAAATCAATCATAATGCCAAGTAGCACATAGATGCACCAGGATGGTCATGTAATTCTCGGGTATACCTGTCCTAAACGGACCCAACCCCTGTGTTGAGTCCCCAAAGTCAAATGCACATGATCCAAACAAACGTTCCTACTAGGAATCCGGCATGAGGCTATGTTATTCTAGGTTTAAATCCTAGGGGGAGTATTTTATACCTGGCTTACCCAAGCGGACAGCTCGAGCCGAGGCGGGGGCAACGTACCGGGAGCACGAAAGTCTACCTGACCTAGTTACTGACCTAACCTTGTTCTAATTAGTATGACTTCTAACAGAGAATTGGTCCACGCGCACATGTGCACCATAAATTCAAAAGACTCAGAAGAGAGGCTTAAGAAGACAATTTAATACAATTCAAATAATATAAAAATGGTAAATAAGCGACAATTAACACATTAGGACCAAAAACACAGTAATAACATCAAATCAATAAATCCAAGTATAGATCACATTACAAGCTCGAATTCTGAACCCTGAACCAAAAGTTTTGGGTTCTGATTCCCCAGCAGAGTCGCCAGAGCTGTCACACCTCCTTTTTCCCGAGGGGATGGAGTATTTTTTCTATTAAAGTGACATTAATCAAAATGAGATTATTTATTCATTCATAGTCGCCACTTGGGATAATTATATGGTGTCCCAAGTCACCGGTTTATTTTAAATCCCAATTCGAGGAAATTTGACTCTGTTTTAAAGTCCGCAAAACCAAAAGACCGGGTAAGAAATATTGTTAACCCGGGAGAAGGTGTTAGGCACTCCCGAGTTCCATAGTTTTAGCACAGTCGCTTTTAATCATACCTGGCTTAATTAAGTTGTTTAATTACTCAATTTAGAACCTATGTATGTTTTACCTTTTACCACTTTTAATTATTTGTAATTATGGAATTATCTTGAAACGAGTCACGCAAACGTATACTCATTTTGTTTGTCATGTCAAAATCATGTCACGCGTACGTGTACATGATTAATAACATATTATTATTAATAACATTGTTTTTCCAGAGTTGCGCGAACACATACCTTAATTTTAATTTTGAAAATCGTAATTATGTCACGTGAATGTATACGTAATGACGATAATTCGATTTAATTAGCGTGCCTAAAGCAAATTCAAGAATTATTTTTTCTATGTTTGGGGTTATTGTGAGGCATAGAGTTGGAAATTATTATAGAAAATGAGCTAACTTTCACGTCTCTTATTATTGTCGGGATGCGCAAGGTTTAATGAACTCATTCGAGCCCAAATTTAACTCTTATGCAACTAAACAGATCCCGTAATCCATATTCTGCTTCTCGATGTCACCCAAATATTCTATGACTTCATTTGCCTTAAAAGTCCATTGTCAATTCATCGTTTACCTTCTTTAATTTTAAAACACATAGACCCAAAAAATTTTCTAAGTTCTATTAATCAAACCTCAAGGCTCTCTGCAAGGAGACCCACTTTTAACCATGACTTCCAACGAAACAATCCAAACACTTTTGAACGATGTGAAGATATTATAGAAACTAAGATTGAAGAAATCGTCGGTGGAATCTCCATTTTGAATTGTTTACCCATTTATCATGAAGGGAACATATTAAAGGAAAGAAACTAGCTTAATCCACAACACTTGTAATTACCTACTTCTGCCAAGGGCTTAGTTAAAGCGATAAACTAAGACAGCGAGTATGAAACTTTGACTCTGTTTCCTTCAAATCTTAACACAATGCCGCGCTACTGATTTGCGATTCAAATTAATTGAACTACACTAAGGGAAGAAATCAATTGCAAACAGAACTAACAGAGCAAAGAAGACATGCCAACTACTGCAATTTCCGACCAAAAACATTTAGTTTAAAACACATCTAATACATAAGATTACCTTGATAAGAGAGATATGTCAAGAAATGGATTTGAGATAGTCTGTTAGTTAATGAACATCAGAAACTACAGCAACTAAGTCGAGCAAAATTGAGCAGTGAATAAGCCTCGACAAAATATTCAACAAAACCTCCAAACAAGAGCAGCAGAACCCCGACTGGAGAACTCGAAAGGTAAACGAAAACAACGATGAACTCGACTCAATCAAACCCTATTTTTGCAATAGAAATCCGAAATTAAAAGTGAAGAAGCATAAATGTTTTTGTTGTTTTTTGAAATTTTAAAAGAATCAGAAACTAAGGAAAAGGGTTTGAAGAATTATTGAAACCTTAGTTTTCTCTCAATTTTTTTTATCCAGAAAACCTCTCATTTTTGGAATCCAAATCTGGTCGTTTCCCTCTCTCTATCCTAAGTTGCACTCTAATTTTTTGTCCTCTCTGTCCGTGCTCCCCTTTGTGTGTAAGGTCTGTGTATTATTTATAAATATGTGGGTAAATAGTGAGATGAGTGAGCGAAGTGGGAAGTGGGAAGTGAGGGTTTTTGAGGTGTATCGTGTGTATGTGTGTGTGTATGTGTATGTGTATGTGTATGTGTATGATGTGGGTGTGTGATCATGGGTAATATAGGGTAGAAGACGTGAGGAGTGGAAAGAATGGGGTGAGTGTTTTGGTAGTTAATTAGGATTAGAAGAAATTTTTTACTCTTTAAAGATTTTTTTGTTCTTTTAATTACTGACTTTATATATATATATATATATATATATATATATATATATATATATATATATATATATATATATTTGTTAATTTTTTTTTTGAAAATAGAAATAAAACTTATACTTTAAGAATGTGAGTATTTTTTGTGGTAGTTTTTATTTATTTATTAGTTTTTATAAAATAAAACCTATTAAGAGCAAGATAAAAGTTTTAAAATATTAAGAGTAGACCTAAAAGAAATATTTACACTAAAATAGTATAGAATTTGGATGTGGAAAAAAATTAGTTGTTCACAATATTGAGCACGAGTCCTTACTCCTAGTGGGGCATTTGCATCTATACTCAAATTTTGGTTCACCTTTTAACTTATATCCACTTTGCAAAGAAAATTGCAAGCGTACCCACTTTTTAGGTTATCACGACCCAAAATCTATTAAAGGTCGTGATGGTGCCGGACACCACTGTCATGCAAGCCAACACTAAATAGTTAATTAAATTCCCATTTTAGTATTTCTGAAATCATAAATTTCCTTCAATTTAACTAGTAACGAATGAACTTTAAGGAATAATATTAACGTTTACCAGTTTCAATACTAAATACCCCATAATCATCCTAAAACCCGGTGTCACAAGTGCATGAGCATTTACTAGGAAGTAAAATAAAATACAATAACTGTCCGGAATATAAATTCGCACAGTAAGGCATATACAATTACTCTGTTGGCTACGGGTCGTCTCATAAGATGCAGCTCACCTAAGTCCTCGTATCAACCACGCCGC
This sequence comes from Nicotiana paniculata, assembly GCA_005239505.1. Lineage (NCBI taxonomy): Eukaryota > Viridiplantae > Streptophyta > Magnoliopsida > Solanales > Solanaceae > Nicotiana > Nicotiana paniculata. Next base: position 16,908 of record ML348025.1, on the reverse strand, counting down.
TGCACCTCGTAATCGGAGCATGTATATATATAACGGATTCCATCAAAGGGACTGTCATAATTCAAATCAGGGGAAAAACCCTCAGTTACACTAGCTTCTTGCCAAATATTACACACGATTCCATGAGGATAATATATATAATACCGACGTACGACCCAATCCATCATAAAACAAGGGTGGAACGACGCGAACGATAGATTCATCTATTAACCTGCCGAGGCGAACGACCCGCTCCCATGAGAGTGTGGTACATAAATCCTACCGAGGCGAACGACTCGATCCCATAAGAGTAGTAGAAGGAAATACCCCACTCGCGAATTATACGTGCAACACGGTCAAATATAAATTTAAGATTTAAAATCATATCTCTTTCTTGAGTCTTTTCAAAATAAGGAAAATTCAGCTTGTAGCTTTTTAAGGAAATTACCCCGCTCGCAAAACATACATGCGACTCGGTCACACATAGATTTCTTAAGCTATTATAGTACTCTTCAATCCCTTTAAAAATTATGAAGTTCAAATGAAAACTTTTAAATATTAAGTTCTTCAATGTCAACTCCTTTCAAAATATTTAATAAGCAAACTCAATCTCGCCCCCTCTCAAGGAAAAGGATAATCATAAACCAATAACAATATCAACAAGGCATGATGTAAACCTAAAACTACCCGGACATAGGCATAATTAATAGCTACGTACGGGCTTTTGTCACCTCGTGCGTACGTAGTCCCCCACAAATAGAAACACACATTGAATTATTTCACCTATGGGGTTAATTCCCTCTTATAAGGTTAGAAAAGAGACTTACCTCGCTCCGAAATTCCATATTCAGCTCCCAAGCCCTTCCAATGACTCAAACCGATGGCCAACGCTCCAAGACTAGTCAATAATTGTGCAACCCATAAATATATACTAAAATACTCATTATAATCCAATTTTTAACAATTTAAAACCCGATCGAAAAGTCGATAAAAAGTCACCCTCGGGCCCACGTGCCTGGACTCCAAAATTTTTTGAAGATAAACATTATCCATAATATCACAAACTCAAATACATAATTTATTCTCAATTCCATGCTCAATTTCGTGGTCATAATCCCAAAATACCATTTTTAAGGTTTTCTTCCAAAACCCCAAATTTTCACTAATTTTTCATGAATTTACATGTTAAAATATATATATAATCCAAGTATTTAACTTGCAATATGTGAGAATCACTTACCTTGACATAGATGATGAAGACAGATCTCCAAAATCGCTCCTAGATCGTCTCCCATGGAGGAAATGAGTTGAAATGAGTTAAACCCATTTTTTTTCAAACTTACACACTGCCAGGCAACCCTTCTTCGCGTTCATGGGCCTTCCGTCGCGTTTGCGATGAACAAAACTCTCAAAAGCCATATCAAACTTTTCTCAGACAACCTCTAGTACAATGATCATAACGTTTTACACAAAATTCTAAATGACAAATGGTTTAATGTTATGAAACTATACTCCAAGATCTACAACTTTCTTGTTTTAGTCATCTCTCAATTCCTTATAGATTTCGAGCTATAAGCTACCAAAGTGTCACGACCCAATTTACCCTCTGAAGGATATCATGACGGCACCTAGTCTCTACGACTAGGTAAGCCTAAAATTTGCGGAAAATGACAGAATCAATATAACAAATCCAGAAAATGAACTCAAGTAGATATAACATAGCTGCTCAGCCTATACATTTACTTCCCAAAACCCGGAATGTCACCATAGTCACAAGCTCTGTACTAAATGTAGCTCTATACAATGAAACAATGGAAAAATATCCAAGTCTTCTACTAGAGTAGAAGGGGACTCGTGGGATTCTGCGGACGCGGCAGAATTACCTCGCGATCTCCTGGTTGCTGCTAGAACGCCTCCTAGCCACGATACTGGGTGTTGGTACCTGGATCTGCACATGGGGAAAAAATGCGCAGGAAAGGGCATGAGTACTCCACATTCGGTACTCCGTAAGTGCCAAGCCTAACCCCAGTCAAGTAGTGACGAGGTCAGGTTGAGGCCCAACTGAGTTTGTAAAACAAGTCAATATACAATTTAAAACAGTGAAAAATAGATAAGCAATGATAAACAAGATTAACGAAAATGGAAAGGTTTAATAACAGAAAGAGAGCCCTCGACTCAGCACATCATATATTTCAACAGTAAATGTGCAATGCAGTACACGGGGAAAGCTCCCGGATCTCAGTCCGTAGTCCCAATTTAAATATGCTATGCAGTACATGGGAAAGCTCCCGGATCTCGGTCCGTAGTCCCAATTTAAATATGAAATGCAGTACAGGGGGAAAGCTCCCGGATCTCGGTCCGTAGTCCCAATTTAAATATGCAAAGCAGAAGTATGTCAATTATGGCTTAATTAAACAATCCAGGAAGACAACATGCAAGAATAGAGTAAAACTACCTAAGCATGATGTGACTAGTAGCAAATAAGAGGAAATCAAGTCAGAACAGGTAGGCATGCTTACTCTTAGGCTATCTACTCAATTAAGATAGGAAACAGTAATATATGAATGAAAATGAGCGATTTCAGGGGAGTAAAAATAGGATTTTGGTAACAATGACCCGTGTACGCACTCGTCACCTCACGTACACGGCGTCCACGTAACAAAATCAGTATAAAAATTCCTAAGGGAAAGTCCCCAACACAGAATTAGGCTGCCACTTACCTTGAATGCGCTAATCAACTCAATACCACGCTCTTGCCACGAGTATCTGACTCCGGTGGCCCAAATCTATTCAAATCGATTACATGGTGTAAATATCACTTCAAGGGAACAAAATAGCTAATTATCTATAAGCTAATACGCAAAATTAGGAAATTCGCCAAAAATGTCCCCCGGGCCCACGTCTCGGAATCGGGTAAAATTTATATTTCCCGAACACCCATTCACTCATGAACCCACTCGAACAAGAATCAACAAAATCTGACGTCTAAATCTCCCTAAATCCTCAAATTTCTACTTGGGAAAATTTCATTCCATTTCCATGGTTTTTCATCCAATTTCATTGATTAGATTGAGTAAATTGATAGAGATTAACAATATATAAAGGGATTAAGGTTAGAAAACGTTACCTATGATCCTCCTCTTCAAATCCCACTGAAAATCGCCAAGTTTCGAGCTCACAATAAATTTTGGAATTATGAAATTCAAACCCTCGGATTTTTGGTATAAACTGCCCAGACATTTCGCACCTGCGACACTGGGATCACACCTACGTAAACCCAATCGCAGGTGCGGAAATTCATTAAGTGGCTTGGGGTCGCATCTGCGGCACCCCTTTCGCACCTGCAGAAATACCATCGCAGGTGCGAAAATTCATATAATGGCCTGGGGTCGCACCTGCGAAACCCCCTTCGCACCTGTGTGTCCGCACTAGCAGAAATACCATCGTAGGTGCGAGACCCCAGAACCAGAATGGTTTAGCTGTTTCTCAACTCCTCAAACTCACCCGTTGGGCATCCGAAACAACCCTGAGGCCCCCGGGACCTCAACCAAACCTACCAACTGAACCTAGTACCTTATTCAAACTTGGTCGAGCCTTAAAAACACATCTCATAATATCAAAATCATCAATTATGCATATATTCAAGCCTAAGAACTTAGGAAATTTCTAGAATTCACATCTGATGCCGAAACACGTCTAAACTCATCCGAATGGACTCAAAATTGTGCACACAGGTCATAAATGACATTACGGACCTACTGTCGCTTTTGGAATTCCATTCCGAGTCCGATATCAAAATCTCACGTATCGGCCGAAATCGCCGAAATTCTAACTTTCGCCAATTCAAGCCTAAATCCATAACCGACCTCGAAAACACATTCCAAGCACGCTCCTAATCCCAAAATCATCCAACGGAGCAAACGGAATCGATAGAATTCTATTCCGAATCCGTCTTCACACAGCTCTAGCTAAGGCCAGATTTCTAAAGCTAAATTCCACATTTATGGACTATGTGTCCAAAATCACCCCGGATTTCATCACTCAACGCTCCGACAAGTTCCAATAAAATAAATAGACATGGGAGAAGCGGTTAATAGGGGATCTGAGCGCTAATTCTTAAAATGACCGACTGGGTCGTTACACAAAGTCAGCCCTGTGCAATACAAATTTCTTCTTCATCTTCCCAGACAACCTATAGTGTACCAGCCATAACTATTTTTAAACAAATCCAAATTCTAAATGGTTTACATTTCTGAAAATTAGACACAAGGATATACAACTTTTATTTTTACATCATCTCCAAATTCTTTATAGATTGTTAGATATGAGCCTCCGAGGTCAGACCTGCGCAACAGAGATTTCCTTCTTCGCGAACACGAAGAAGAAAATCCCAGAAGTCAATTCCTTCTTCGCGAACACGAGAGGATCCTTGCGAACACGAAGAACAATAACAGTTATCAGTAAATCAACATCCAAAGTAGCCCAAAATGATCCGAAACACACCCCGAAACACACCCGAGGCCACCAGCACCCCATCCAATCACACCAGCCTGTCCCAAAACATGACATGAACTTGCTCGAGGGCTCAAATCACATCAAACAACATCGAAATCATGAACCACACCCCAATTCAAGCTTAATGAACTTTAGAACTTCAAACTTCTACATTCGATGTCGAAACCTATCAAACCACGTCTGATTGACCTCAAGCTTTGCACACAAGTCACATTCAACATTACGGACCTACTTCAACTTCCAGAATTGGAATCCGACCCCGATATCAAAAAGTCCACTCTCGGGCAAACTTCTCAAAACCTTCCATTTTTTCTAACTTCCGCCAAATGACCCCGAAATGACCTACAGACCTTCAAATCCAATTTTGGACGCACTCCCAATTCCATAATTACCATACGGAGATACTCCTAGACTCGGAATCCCAATCGGATATCGATAACCTTGAAATGTACCACATCCCAAACTTATGAAATTCTTCCAAATTGCCAATTTCCACAATAGGCGCTGAAAAGCTCCCGAGTCATCCAAAATCAGACATACGCCCAAATTCAAAATCATCATACAAACCTGTTGGAACCTTCAAATCCCGATTCCAAGGCCGTTTACTCAAAAATCATACTCTAGTCAATTCTTCCAACTTAAGGCTTCCGAAATTGGAGTTCTCCTACCAAATCCACTCTGATCTTCCCGAAATTCAATTCCGACCATGCGTACAAGTCATAATACCTGAAGTGAAGCTGGACAAGGCCTCATACCGCCGAACGACGCACTAGAGCTCAAGACGACCGGTCGGGTCATTACATGGGTAATTTCAGACATACGGGCCTGAAGTAGCAAAAATTTACGCCTGAAGTTTGAACTTCAGAATGTTTTGCTTGAAGTGTAGCCTTATAAAGAAAAACTTCAGTTCATAGTGCAATGACAAAATTCAGTTCAATAAAACTACAACATGTTTTGGCTGAAGTTTTTGTTTTGTAATTGCTGAACTTCAACATTTTAGTAGCTGAACTTCAGCCTTCTAGGAGCTGAAGTTTGTTTTGTATATGCTGAACTTCAGCATTCTAGAAGCTGAAGTTTGTTTTGTATTTGGTGAACTTCAGCATTCTTAAAGCTGAAGTTTTGTTATGTCTTTCTTTGAAGTTAGATGGCTTTAAAATATAACTTAAGCCAATACCAATCTGATTTAGTAAAACACAATTAACCCAATTCTGCCTTTTTTCTCAGCGCAGACATTGAGAGAAGCAAATATAAAAGCAAAAACAGATTCGGATTGAACTTGAACAATAGTATAAAATAAAGCGTCATAACAGCTCACAATTGTAAAAACATCATAAAATACATTAAAATATATTCACAATCACCATATAAAATCATTGTCACCCGAAGAAGAAGAAGAAGAAGAAGAAGAAGAAGGAGAAAACGAAGGAGGAGAAGGAGGAGGAGAAATAGGCCTGAAGTTGTTTAAAAAGTGGGTACAAGTTAAAACTTTAAAAAAAGTGGGTATAAGTTAAATGAGGGCGACAAATAGGGCGCCCCGTGCAATTTTTACCTCCTTAGTATCACTTGTTAATTAGTAAATGATAGAAATAATTAATTACTCCTTCTGGTCCATAATAAGTGACTTTTTGGCCTTTGGCACACCCCTTAAAAAAATACTAACTCCTAGAGAAAAAGGCATTTTGACTAAATTACCCTTAATTACTATTTGTATATTGTTAACTTGATACATAAGGATATGTAAATAAGGGGAAATTATGAAAAACTAAAGTTAATTCCTTCTCGATTATGTAAAATGACACTTATTTTGGACCTAAATAAAAAAATAAAAAAGACATAGATTATGAACCGGAGGGAGTAGTACAATGAACAGGATGATTGGAGTTAATAAACTTTAGGGTATGGTAAAAAGAACATTATAATGATTAGTAGAATAATTACCCTCAACATTGGGGTCAATACCTAACAACACACACACACACACACACACACACACATATATATATACACACACACACACACACACACACACACANTATATATATATATATATATATATATATATATATATATATATATATATATATATATATACACACACACATTGGTCTTTCGTTTGTCAATATCTATAACAAGAAATCACTGAATATGAATATTCTTATTTTGTGCGCTCAATTATTTCCTAACAATAACTTCATGAATTTTAAATAAAAGTAACTCTTAATTTTCTTACCTCTGAATATTGTTTTTGTTAAAAAAAATAAGAAATGCGAAATATAAGAATAATTGAACTGCGCAAAATTGTCACGGCCCCAAACGTATATAGGCCGCGATGGCGCCTATCATGAAACTAGGCCAGCCAACTACTGAGAGTAACACACAAAACCGCCCGTTTAATATCACAAGTCAAAGTAATTTATTTAAGGTTCCTGTTTTTAAAGATATAATCAGCAGTAATAATACCACAGAAATAAAATCTAACCACAACCCAGCACCCGGATACAACTGTCATGAGCATCTAAAGAGATAAATACAATATCTGTTAACAAGCCCATATTAGTACAATCCGGAGAACACTAGAAATCTACGAGCTAAGAAAGGAAAAGAAGGCCAGCTGGGGGCGCCGCAACTACCTCTATCCTCGAGCAAACTCCGAGCAAAGGAGAAATCAGCTAATGCTCAGAGCTGGTACCTGGATCTGCACACAAAGGTGCAGGGAGTAACGTGAGTACGCCAACTCAGTAAGTAACCAAAGTAACTAAGGACTTGAGTGCGGTGACGAGTATTTAAAAGTGATAGTTTCATAAAAAATTGTGCCAGTGAAAACAAATAGAGTAATCCAAAAGACTACATTTACCAAATACTTTACAAATTCCAGTTCCCCTTCTAACTGGCACAAAACATTAACTCAACGTCTATTAAAGAGACTCAGTGTAAAATGAGTGAAAAACAATGATCTCACAATTTATAACCTCTCGGCACAATATCACTCATACGTAAGATCTCTCAGTCACTCGTGACTCCTATATCAGTACTCGATGCTCACACTCAGCACTCTCACTCAACAACTACCATGTATCCATACGAACTGCTGCGGCATGCAGCCCGATCCACATAACATATGCTGCGGCGTGCAACCCAATCCAAATAATATATATACTGCGGCGTGCAGCCCGATCCAAATAACATATGTATATGCTTCGGCGTGCAACCCGATCCAAATAATAGTCGACTGCGCTCACTGGGGGTGTACAGACTCCTAGAGGGGCTCCTACAGCCCATGCGCTACATTGCCGCAGCGTGCAACCTGATCCAATATATATATATATATATATATATATATATATATATATATATATATGTGTTGCCGGCGCCGCAACCCGATCCATATAATATCTATGTATGCTACGGCGTGCAACCTGGTACATAACTATCCTCAGAAACTCGGCTATCGGCCTCACTCAGTCATCCCCTCAACCCACTCGGGAAACTCATCTCAACATCACGGGACTCAGCCCCAAATACCTCACATTATTCTAAAACATTGTGATAACAGTGAAATAGCAACAAGTAATAAACATGACTGAGTTCACAAATTTTCTATCAAAAATAGTGTGAGAATAGTGTAAAAATAATACCCCTGGGGGTCTAAACAGATCGACACAAGGCTCGAAACGTGGCATAGTGCCCATAATATCATATAAACCTCAAGAATACAGGACATCTTATGAATTCAAATCAAATACGCGGCATAATAGTCGCCACGGGACGGATCAAGCCACAATCCCTACCGGTGCATGCCCACACGCTCGTCAACCAGCATGTGCGTCACCTCATTTACCAAAACAAAGTGCAATACCGGGGTTTCATACCCTCAGGTCTAGAGTTACAATTGTTACTTACCTCAAACTGGTCTGAAAACTACTCCGCGATGCTCTTGCCCCTCGAAACGGCTCCCAAATGCTCCGAGTCTATCAAAATCAGATTAATAACATCAAAATATGCTAGAAAGATGAAACCCATTCGAAAATTATCGGAATTAGGCACAAATCCGGAAGTTGGTCAAACCCGATCCCTGGGCTCGCGTCTTGGAATTCTATGAAAATTGCGCCAAAAGAATCCTCATCCTTTCCCGAGTCTATACATATAAAATGCATCGAAATCCGACTACAATTAACCCTCAATTCCTCAATTTTAAGTCTCAACTTCCCAAGACCTAAACCCCCAATTTATGCCACTAAATTCCATTTATTCCAAGCTTAATCCGTCAAATATCAACATAGAATCGAGTTTTAGGTCTAATAAACTTACCTCCACGGAAATCCTTTGAAATCCTTCTTCAATTTTCTCCAAAATGCCTCAGCCCACATACAAATATGATGAAAGTGCCAAAAATTCGCGAAGGCAGTTATTTATACTTCTTACCCAGTGAAACCGCTTCTGCGGCCCTTTCCCCGCACTTGCGGACCGCACCTACGGTCCCAGGTGCGCACTTGCGAATCCCCACTTGACCGACAACTTCTGCACTTGCGCTCCACTTTCCGCATCTGCGGCTCGCAGGTGCGGCCCAAACTTCCGCTTCTGCGGTTCTTTCCCAGCTCCCCCAATCTCGCACCTGCGCATGCTGGCCCGCAGCTGTGGCTAACCTTCCGCAGGTGCGGCCACACCAGAAACCTTGCACCAGCAGCTTCTTCAGCTGCATTTTCCAACTTCAATCCTTCTGATGACTATCCGAAATCATCCCCAGCCCCTCGGGTCCCCAACCAAAAGCACAAAAAAGTCCCATAACCTTATTCAAACTTAGTCGAGCCTTCGAAACACCCAAAATAATGCTAAAACACCAAGATCACATCGGATTCAAGACTATGAACTTTGAGATTTCTAAATTTAGCCAATGATTCCGAAACCAACCAAAACACGTCTGAATGACCCGAAAAATTTGCACACACATCCAAAATGAAACTGCGAACCTGTTCCAACTTCCAGAATTCCATTCCGACCCCGATAGCTAATTTTTCGCTACCGACAGGAAATCGCCAAAAACTCAATTTTGCCAATTCAAGCCTAATTCTACACCGGACCTCAAAACCACATTTCGAACAAACTCCTAAGTCCTAAATCACCTAACGAAGCTATCTGAACCATAAAATCTACATTCCGAGGTCGTTTACCAATAAGTCAACTCCCAGTTGACTTTCTCAACTATTAAGCCAATTTAAGAGACTAAGTGTCTTAGTTCTTACCACGACCGTTCCGAATCTGAACCAACCGACTCAACTTGACAAAATTAGGCTAAACAACATACAATAAAGCATAAACAGGGGAAACAGGGCTAATCTCACGGAACGACCGGCCGGGTGATTACATCCTCCGCCTCTTAAACAAACGTTCGTCCTCGAATAGGTCTAGAAACATACCCGGAGTCTCAAATAAGTGAAGATATCTACTCCGAATCTCCCGCTTGGTCTCCCAGGTGGCATCCTCCACTGGCTGTCCTCTCCACTGAACCTTCACTGAAGCTATATCCTTGGACCTCAACTTTCTGACCTGACGACCCAAAATAGCCACTAGCTCTACCTAATATGACATATCACCCTTGAGTTGAACCGTGTTGAAGTCCAAAACATGAGACGGGTCACCAACATACTTCTGGAGCATCGAAACATGGGACACCGGATGAATACTCGATAAGCTGGGTAGCACGGAAATTCTGTAAGCCACCTCGCCAATCCTCTGTAGCATCTCAAATGGCCCAATGAACCGGGGACTCAGCTTTCCTCTCTTCTTGAACCTCATAACACCCTTAATGGGTGACACCTTCAGCAGCACCTTCTCTCCAATCATGAAAGACACATCTCGGACCTTCCGGTCCGCATAACTCTTTTGCCTAGACTGCACTATGCGAAGCCGCTCCTGAATCAACTTCACCTTACCCAACACATCCTGAACCAAGTCTGTGCCCAATAGCCTAGCCTCGCCCAGCTCAAACCAACCAGCCTGAGATCTACACCTCTTACCATATAAAGCCTCATACGGATCCATCTGGATACTCAACTCATAACTATTATTATATGCAAACCCCGCGAGCGGTAGAAACTGGTCCCATGAACCCCCGAAATCAATGACACACACACATAACATGTCCTCCAGAATCTGAATAGTATGCTCCGACTGCCCGTCGGTCTGAGGATGAAACGCTGTGCTCAACTCAACCTGAGTACCTAAGTCTCTCTACATGGCCCTCCAAAACTGAGATGTGAACTGGGTACCTCTGTCGAAAATGATAGAAACTGGAGCCCTATGCAATCGAACAATATCCCGGATATAAATCTTAGCTAACCGCTCCGAATAATAAGTACCAACAGGAATGAAGTGCGCAGACTTGGTCAGCCGATCAACAATAGCCCATATAGCATCAAACCTCCTCGAAGTCCGTGGAAGCCCAACTACAAAGTCCATGGTGATCCGGTCCCACTTCCACTCCAGAATATCTAATATCTGAAGTATACCACCTAGTCTCTGGTGCTCATACTTGACCTGCTGACAGTTGAGACACCGAGCCACAAACTCGACAATATCCATCTTCATCCTCCTCCCCCAATAATGGTGTCTCAGATCCTGATACATCTTCGCGGCACCCGGATGGATGGAATACCGCGAACTATGGGCCTCTGCTAGAATCAATTCTCTGAGCCCATCCACATTGGGAATGCAAGTACAACCCCGCATCCTCATGACCCCATCGTCACCAATAACCACATCCCTAGCATCACCCCGCTGGACCCTGTCTTGAAGAACGAGCAAGTGTGGATCATCATACTGGCATGCTCTAATCTGATCATAAAGAGAAGACCTGGAGGCTACACAAGCCGATACCCGCGGGGGATCTGATAGATCCAATCTCACCAACCGACCTGTGAAAGCCTGAACATCAAGTGATAAAGGTCTCTCTGCTGCTGGTAGGTAGGCTAAACTCCCCAAACTCTTTGCTCTGCGACTTAGGGCATCATCCACTACATTGGCCTTCCCCGGATGATATTGAATAGTGAGGTCATAGTCCTTGAGAAGCTCCAACCATCTCCTTTGACGCAAATTCAGATCCTTCTGCTTAAGCAGATGCTCCAAACTACGATGATCAGTGAAAATATCACAATGTACTCCATACAAATAATGGCACTAAATCTTCAAGGCGTGGACAATGGATGCTAGCTCAAGATCATGCACTGAATAATTCTTCTCGTGCACCTTCAACTGTCTAGATGCGTAGGCAATCACCATACCGTCCTGCATCAAAACCGCTCTAAGGCCAACTCTCGAAGCATCACAATAAACTGTATAAGAACCTGAACCCGTAGGCAAAACCAACACCAGAGTTGTAGTCAAAGCTGACTCGAGCTTCTGAAATCTCTCCTCACACTCCTCTGTCCACCTGAACGGAGCACCCTTCTGGGTTAGACTGGTCATAGGTGCTGCAATAGATGAGAACCCCTCTACAATGCAGTGATAGTACCCTTCCAAACTAAGGAAACTATGAATCTCGGTAGTTGATGACGGTCTGGGCCAGCTCTGCACCGCCTTTATCTTCTTCGAATCAACCTGACCCCAACTGGACACCACGTGCCCCAAGAAAGCTACTGAATCAAGCCAGAACTCACACTTTGAAAATTTTGCATACAACCTCTTCTCCCTATGAGTCTGAAGCACAATCCTCAAATGCTGCTCATGATCCCCCCGAGATAGGGAATATACCAAGATATCGTCAATAAACACAATGACGAAGGAGTCAAGATAAGGCCGGAACACACTGTGTATTAAGTGTAAAGGCCGCTGGGGCATTAGTCAGCCCGAATGACATAACCAAAAACTTATAATGACCATATCTAGTCTGAAGGCAGTCTTCGGGATGTCGAGCCCCCAAATCTTCAACTGATGATAGCCAGAACACAAATCAATCTTAGAAAATACCCTGGCACCCTGTAACTGATCAAACAAGTCATCAATACGAGGCAAGGGACACCGGTTCTTCACCGTAACCTTGTTCAGGTGCTGATAATCAATACATATACGCATAGAACCATCCTTCTTCTTCATAAACAACACCGGTGCACCCCAAGGTGATACACTAGGCCGAATGAACCCCTTATCTAGGAGTTCCTGAAGCTGCTCCTTTAATTCCTTCAACTCTGATGGTGCCATACGATAAGGTGGAATAGAAATAGGCTGAGTGCTGGCACCAGGTCAATACCAAAATTAATGTCCCTGTCATGTGGCATGCCTGACAGGTCTACAGGAAACACGTCCGGAAAGTCACGGACCACAGGAACTGAATCAATAGCGGCAGTCTCACCACTGACATCCCTCACAAAAGCCAAATACGATAAACACACCTTATCGACCATACACTGGGCCTTCAAGTAGGAAATCACCCTACTAGGCACATACTCAATAGAACCTCTCCACTCAACCCTCAAAAATCCTGGCATAACTAAGGTCACGATCTTAGTGTGACAATCAAGAACAACATGACACAGAGATAGCCAATCCATGCCCAATATCACATCAGAATCAACCATGTTCAGTAACAATAGGTCCACTCGGGTCTCCAGACCCCCAATAGATATCACACATGACCGATGCAAACGGTCCACAATAATAGTATCGCCCACCGGAGTCGACACATGAACCGATGCATCTAGAGACTCACAGGGCATATCCAAAAAAGGCAAAATATGATGAAACATAGGAATTTTTAGAAATAGGGTCAAATAAAGACAAAGCATCTCGACAACAGACTGAGACAATACCTGTGATCACTACATCAGAGGCCATAGCATCTGGCCTGGCTGGAAGTGCATAGATACGAGCATGGCCTCCACCTGCACGACTTCCCCCCTAGGGCGGCTCCTGGAGGTCTGACCCTCACCCCTAGTTGTCTAGGCGGGTGGTGAAGTAACTGGAGCTGAAGTCGAAGGCTGGCTCCTCAACTGAGATGGACCTCCAAGAATATGAGGGCACTGCCTTCTCATATTCCCGAACTCTCCGCACTCATAACAACGTCTTGGAGCTGGAGGCGGGGACTGAAAGGAACCCCTGGCACCAGAATGGGGAACGGCTAGGCTAAGAACTGCAGGGACCATGCCCCGAAGATGCACCACTATAGGCTGGGCGGCCTGACTGAGGATTCTTGAATGAACGACCTCTACCATGCTGAAACTGTCCTCTGAAAGGAGCACAACTAGAAATACCAGATCCACGAGGCCTCTTGGCCTCCCTCTCCTATCGCTCCTGCGGCAAATTGACTCAATATCTCGAGCAATATCAACAACCTGCTCGAAGGTAGCACCTGATACCCTCTCCCGAGTCATCAAAAGGCAGAGCTGATAAGTGAGGCCATCCACGAACCTCCTAATCCTCTTCCTATCAGTAGGGACCAACTCGGTGGCATGACGGGTCAACTCTGAAAACCGCATCTCATACTGCTTCACTGATATCTCCCCCTGACGCAGCTGCTCAAACGGCCTGCGATGCTCCTCCCTGTGAGACTAGGGAACATACTTCTCCAAGAAACTAGTGGAGAACTGCTGCCAGGTGAGGGGTGCTGCACCAACATGCCTAGCCACTCGAAAGACTCCCACCAAGTAAAAGCAGCCCCAAAAAATTGAAAAGTAGCAAACGAGACCCCACTGGTCTCCAGAATCCCAGCAGTACGAAGCATCCTCTGACACTTAACCAAAAACCCTGGGCATCCTCGCCTCAACACCATTGAATGTCGAAGGCTGAAATATACTAAATCTCTCCAGCCAACACTGATCATCATCTGGCATAGCTGGAACCACGATGTCCTGAACTGGAGCAACCGGCTGGGCTAGAACTGCCCCCGGTGTCTGAAGGCCCTGAGTACCTTGCTCAGGTGTCCGGGCAGCTGGAGTCTGAGTGCCTCCCCCGGCCTGAGAAGTAGCAGCAGTACTAGATACAACAACTGCCTGGGCAAGGGTAGTACATACTGTCAAGATCTGAGCCAAGGTCTCCTGAAGAACCGGAATAACAATGGGAACTGTCGGTGCCTAAGCCTGTCCCGCTAGAATATCTGCGGCGGGAACTTGATCCTGAATGGTAGGGGGACCCTCTGGTGCTGCCCCGGCTGCTGCACGGGCTGGTCCCCTACCTCTACCACGGCCTCGATCGCGGCCTCGACCTCTCGCTGGTCTAGCTGGTGTCTGTTCACCTTGATCGGTAGCGCGTGTCCTCACCATCTGTGAGAGAATGAAACAACAAAAGTTTAGATTTCCAGAATCAACAAAATGGCGCGACAGAATTCAAGAAAATGAGATTTTTCCTAAGGGTTTTGTAGCCTCTTGAATATAAGTACAGACGTCTCCGTACTGATCCGCAAGAATATACTAAACCTGCTCATGACCGTTGAGTCAGATGTAACCTAGTATCTGATACCAACTGTCACGGCCCCAAACATATATAGGCCGTTGTCACGCCCCGAAATCCCACCGTTGGGCCGTGGTGACGTCTAACATTGAACCCGCTAGACAAGCCAACGTGTGTAGTTAAACTAGTATCATAACCTCATCCTAACAGAATAAACTAAATCAGTTCACAAATTAAACAGCGAAAATAAATACGATCTTAAGCTAAGTAAAGGCAATTAATATACATCGACGCAAAATTTTCCAAAACCTGGTGTCACTAACTTACGAGTTGTCTAAGAGTGCTAAATACAAGTCTGAAAGGAAATACATGTCTGCCTCTGAAACTAAAGGAAAAACAAGACAAAATCGAAGACAAAGGGATGGACGCCAGCGGGTATACCTCGAAGCCTCTATAATGAGCTGGAAGACACTCCCACTAATGATGTCCTCCGGGTCCGGCTGCGTAATCTGCACAACATAAAGAAGTGCAGGTGTAGCATCAGTACAACCAACCCCATGTACTGAGTAAGTGCCTAGCCTAACCTCGGCGAAGTAGTGACGAGGCTAGAACCAGACTACCAAATAAACCTGTGCAGTTCAAATATATATATATACACACACACACACACACACACACACACATATGCAACGGATAAGAAATATAGGAAGAAAACAATGAATAAAGGAAGGGGAACATGCTGTGGGGAGATAACAGTTTCATATAAGAAATCTCAATAGGGAAAAGAACCACAAAGTCAGCATATCAATAAGGTCAAGAAATCACAAACTTGTACGGCATCACCCTTCGTGCTTTTACTCTCTCCCTCACTATGAAATGTATAATGTAATCAGTGTAAATCATGGCACGACATCAACCTTCGTTCTTTTACTCTCTTTCCTCACTATGCAATGTATAATGTAATCAATGTAAATCATGACACGGAATCACCCTTCGTGCTTTTAATCTCTTTCCTTACTATGCAATGTATTATGTAATCAATGTAAATCATAGCACGGCATCACCCTTCGTGCTTTTACTCTCTTTCCTCATTGTATAATCAATGAATATGATACGGAATGGTATATTGTACGGCACGACATCACCCTTCGTGCTTTACACTCTTTCCTCACAATGTCAAACAATACACGGCATCACCCTTCGTGCTTTAACACTCTTCCTCACCCAAACAACAATCACAAACAAGGGCAAGGAAGTAAACAGAATAGAAATAGAAATCCCGGCAAGGGAATAACAATAGAAATCTCAACATCCCAGCAAGGGAGACATTATCAAAAACAATGCACGGCATCACCCTTCGTGCTTTACTCTCATTCTCACCAAGACAAGTGCACGACATCACCCTTCGTGGTTTAACACTCTTCCTTACCCAAACATCAATCACAACCAAGGGAAAGAAAGTAAACATNNAATCCCGGCAAGGGTAACATCAATTAAACAATTTAATCCCGGCAAGGGTAACATCAATTAAACAATTTAATCCCGGCAAGGGTAACATCAATTAAACAATTTAATCCCGGCAAGGGTAACATCAATTAAACAATTAAAGCCCGTCAAGGGTATATCAATTAAACAATTAAATCTCGGAAAGGGTATATTTCAATAACTCTTTCTCTTTCTTGCACTTTCATTTCCATGAGTTATTCTATCACTTGAGCCAACGCTCCAAAGGATGTAATATCTCATATTTCTTCATTATTCATTTCACAATTTGAGCCAATGCTCCAAGGATGTAACATCTCATATTTATTCATTATTCATTACAATTTGAGCCAATGCTCCAACAGAGTTTACAGAATACAATTCCCTTCACATATTCTTCACAACATATAGAAATCATCAATTAAGCATGAAAATTACCACAAAATCAGAATATTCACAATATAAGGACTCACGATCATGCTAGACACCAACGTATAGATACTCGTCACCATGACTATACATCGTATTTGACAATTAGCAAGTAGAAAATTATAC
>ML348024.1:0-23834 GCA_005239505.1 Nicotiana paniculata | reverse complement strand
CCCCTTCACGAAATAAGGTAGGAGAGTAGAGATGAATAAGATGGTTGAAAGTAAAAGGAACTGAGGCTAAAGAAGCCAAACTCCTAAGACATGCGACAACTCGCCACACAAGCAGACCAACTTGTCCTAAACATATATTGAAAAAATGGCAGAATTCAATTATGATTGGGTCAATAGGGGGTCTAAACCCTAGAGTGAAAGGGTACGTATAAACAAAAGAATATCTCGTCTTGTAAGACGTTATTATTTGATTACCATTCGGAATATAGACAGGGAAATCAGGCCTCCAAAAACACTCCCTACGAACAAGGGAAATCTGACCCTCAGTTATAAGGTTGGATATCTTTCGAAACTCTCAAGGGAAGAAGATTGGTCTACAAGAACTTGATTATCTCTAGCAAAAACAAACTCAGCAGGGACAATTTCATCAACTCCAGGTTCACGAAGGCGTTCATCTCTACCTCTAGACAAAGACCGAGAAACCCTAAACCTCGGAGAAACTAGAGATCTAGTGTAAGGAGAAGGAACTATCTGAGAAGAAGAGGAGCCCCTCGGAGGAGTAGATCCTAGACTTCTAAGTCTACCATCCCTCCGACTCTTAGTCGGAGCAGAAGACGGCGTTAAATTTTCAATATCTATTACTCCCTGTGGAAGGTTTGAAGAAGACATGTTTACAAAGGCAAGAAGAAAGTTCTTTACAAAAGACAAAGTTAGAAAGTGTTTCGTGGAAGCAAAGAAAAGAATAAAGGTATTTATACTTAAGGACAACCGTCAAACATGGGAAAAAAGAAAAATAATGATGAAAAGTCATAATTGAAGATGTCCTGACGCAATCGTAAAAAGCCCTAAAAGGTGCCGACTAAATGCAGAACCAATTCGAAAAGGAGACGTGGTATGAGCATTAAATGAAAGTGACAAACGATGCCTATGGTGCAGAGAATGATACAATGTTTCGAGGAAAAGAGGCGGCAACATATTCCCACCATAAATGAATATCCACGTACAAAATATTAATCGATAAATATATGGAAAGTGGGGGGGACTATCTGTATTGGTAAAAAAGAGTTTCACACCTAAGTCAGCTTTTGACATCTCAGCCAGTTATGTGGACACAGGAGAATGCGACAGCTGGATGTGATTCTTTGAAAAGGTACGGATCAAAGAGGCATGATTCAATAAACCCGCAAACTTATCAGCCACGGAAAACTCAACCTGATCAATATAGGGAAGAGGCACGGTCAGAATGAATCTAGACAAAGCTACGGGCAGATTCAAGGACCCACAATTGATTACTCGAACGTTATGTAACCGTACCCCAATTACCGTTATCCTTTGTAACACCTCATTAATGTCATAATTAGTCATTTGCAACCATAGCAAAAGTTGTACGTTATATCAAGGAATCTCCTATATAAGGGAGGGGAATACAACTTGTAAAGGCATCTGATTCTCGAATATAATTGACTTCGCTTTTCTATATTTTTGAAATATTGTCTATTATTCATTTTTCTCTATTTTCTTGATTATCAGTAACCCGTGTTCATCCTAAAAATAACTTTAGTCAAAGGGTCTAATTCTTTGGTTAAACAACATAAGCGATTGAACTAGTGCAGAAGAGACATAGATCATGGAGCAACAGATAATCATATAGGTTTGAACTTCATAATGACATTAGAGATAGAAACATACCAGTTAAGGAAGCAAAAGCAAAAGGTGAAGTAGGCAGGATTCAACAGTCTAGCCTTGGCTTTCTGCCGGCTAGACAAGCGATGAACACAAGTAGCAGAAAGAGAGAAGAGAGAGTTTTTTTTTGTGTGTGTTTGAACTATTGTTCCTCTCTTTAAGAGGCAGAATGAGAGTGTATATATAGCACTTAGGGAGTAAAACAAATAAGGTAAAATAAATCAAGGTTCAATCAATTAGAATCAGTCAACAATTCACATAACCAATTCATATAGGGGGTCCGGAAAAGACCCCTTTAATGGGGGATAGTCAATTAATGGTCATAACTGGGTTCAATCAAGGTAATAAATCAAAATCATACCATATAAGGAATCAGTCAAGTCCCAAACTGTATTGGTAGCTAATTAAGGCAAGTAAAAATAGGAAAACAGGTCACAAATAAGGAAACCAGTAAAATCCTAGCACACTAATTTTAACAGGGAAATTAATAGGAAACAATCAGTAAAAATCTTCAAAGAGTACTGATTTCGTAGGAAAGAATTATTTGAATCCTTAAATAGAAATCAACCAAGTAAGAATACCAAAGGGTTTTGATTTTAACAAGAAGGAAAATCGTTCAGATCCTTAACAGAAGTCAATCAAGCAAAAATCCCACAAAATACTAATTTTAACAGGGAAAATCGTTTAAGTTCCTAAATAGAATAAGTTAATAGGACTGGTTCACAGAGATAAGTACAATATCAAAACAAAATTGAAGAAATAAGTATAACACACAAAAACATTTAGGGTTCGATCATACATACGAAGATTAACCTAACACGTAAAGAGATGAATAGATTAACCATTTGAAAGTAAAAACCTTTGAAGAAAGTATGGAAAGAACCCTAGTTTCAGAAAGAGTGACTAAAAATCGAAGCAGTTTAATTAAACAAGATATTTCTAAAGGAAAACATCCAATAATACTCGAATCACTTCAGATCTACAAAGATCTGAGAAGATTTGAACAGTAGTGAAACTAGGGTTTTCAAAAAATAGTAGAGATGAAGAGAATTGGCCAAAAACCCATGGATTCGCACGAAAAATAAGAGAAAATCTATACTCACAAAACGAAAATGGCCTGAGACAAGTCGGTAAACAATTTTCAGGCAAGAATCTGGTTGAATCTCCACAATATTATTCTAAGGGCTCATGAAATCAAATAGCCAGGGAGTATAGGAGACCGGTGGTGGTCGGAGAATGCACGGAAACACCATAGAAGGGAGCTTCTCGCCGGTGACGGCGATTAGGGTTAGGGTAGGTCGAGAGAGAACTGGAGAGATTAGGGAAGCGAGTGACAGCGGAATGAGAAGAATGGGAGGGGTTAGGGTTGGTTGGGGTTAATAAGGTAAGTTTAATCGTGGACCGTTGATCTAAAAGATCAACGACCACGATTAAAGGGGTTATTGGGTCGGGTAGGTGCAGATTGGGCTTAAGGGTTTTGGGCTGATATTATAAAGGATTTGGGTTAATATTAAAAGGGGTTTGGGCTGGTATTAGAAGAGGTTAGGTCCGAAATAAAAAGGGGTATTTGTTAAATACCCAAATAATTGATAAAAAAATAATTTATAAAATAATTAACAGATTACAAAATAATTTTCATGCATAGAAATGTTTTAAAATAATTACTCAATATTTTTAAAAATGCAACATGCTACTTTCTGGTAAAATAATGTAATAATTCATGCATGGGATATAATTGCAAAGTTATTGCAATTATAACTCAAGAAATGTAAATGTGGCTATTTGTGAAATAATTTAAGCTTAATATAAACATAAATAGCAATACTAAGCCATGAAATTGTTATAAAGTCATTTGTGATGCAATTGGTAATTATTTACATAATAAAAATACTGAGATAAATTAATAAAAATCCTTAGAAGAAATGTAGAAATTACGGAAAAATATCAATTGATGCCAATGCATAGTTTTGAAGGTATATATGCACTTCAAAAAATATTATAGGAAAAATTGGGTGTCAAAAAGAACATTTTACTTCTTTTTAACAGTTTAAACAGTAACATTGATAACAAACTAAAATAATAGATATGTTCAAAGTACAAATGCGGAAATTAAACAGGCAATCATCTATTACAATTCTTTGAATCTGGTGTCACAAGTCACAAGCTTCTAAAGTAATACACATAAAGGTCTGAAATAAATATAAAGTTTTATGAATGAAGTTGCACAGCTAAAATGGGAATCTAGGTTCTGCGGGCGCTAAACAGCCATACCTCAAGTCTCCGCAATATCCGATCTGGGCTCACTAATGACCGCTACTGGGACCGTCTCCAAAATCTGCACAATGTGCAGAGTGTAGTATCAGTACAACCAACCCCATGTACTTGTAAGTGCCGAGCCTAACCTCGACAAGGTAGTGACGAGGTTAAGGCGGGGCACCTATACAAAAGTTGTACGCAGTATATATAAAATGACAGAATAATAGAAATACAGAATAGAACCAAACAGCCAACTGAAACCGATAACCACAGCCTATAGAGTGAACCAGTGTCGTCCAGAATTACCAATCCTTACTATATCAGATAATGAAAGAAATACCGGAAAGAAATGCAGTTCAGAAAATAGAAACATATAGTTTTATTGCGGCGCCCAACCCGATCCTACCAGGCATCACAAAATTCTCCCTTATTCCTCCGTAACAATAACAATAGCAGTAAATAATACATACATACATACACACACACACACACACACACACACGTTGTGGGGCGCAACCCGATCCCACCATATATCAATATCAATAGGATAATTCACCCTTATTTCACCATATCAATCCACCCGTATTCCTTCCTATTTTGGCATGCAACCCGATCCCACCATATAAACATATTCACCCTTATTCCTCCTTATCAACCCTTCCTTATTCCTCCTATTGCGGCGTGCAGACCGATCCCACCATATCAGTACCAAACACTCTATGTACACAGTCAATTTACAGTCTAAATTATAAGGTCTTTACGATAAATAAATACCAAACCGAACCAAGCAAAGGAAACCTTGATCAATATAAAATCTACTCAAATAATACTACATAGCGAGACTAATCCAAAAATTTACAATTAAAAGGTGCAAACAAGTCAAATTAAGCAAATAACAGGGATTAAGGGACCTATAGGCAGAACTAACATAGCTAATAGGAGAAGATGTTGATTAACACTTAGCAGTTAGGCATGGAAGCATTTAGATCATATAACAATTAAGACATGGAATGAAACAATTAAGGAAAGCAGTAAATCAGGAAAAACAGATAATTTGGCGACGTATAAGTACTCGTCACCTCGCACATACGCCGCTCACATGGATTTCACATAATCACATAGTCCGAGGGTTCCTAATTCCCTCAAGTCAAGGTTAGACACAAAACTTACCTCGATCCACAAGCCACTCACTGCTCAATTACCGCTTTTCCTCTAGTTCCACCTCAGAACCACTCATATCTAGTCATAATTAACTTAATAACATTAATTATTGCTAAAGAAATCAATTTCAATACATAATTATAAGTTGCCCAATTTTCCCCCCAAAAGTCAAAATCTGACCCTGGGCCGACTTGGTCAAAACTCGAGGTTCAGACCAAAATTCATTTACCCATTCACCCCCGAGCCCGAATATGTAATTAGTTCTGGAATTCGACCCTAAATCGAGGTCTAAATCCCCAATTGGCAAAAAAAAAACCCAATTCTCCCAAAATTCCTAATTCCTACCATGAAAGAACAAGATTTAGGACTAGGAATTTAATGGGTGATGATGAAAATTGAAGGAAACGAGTTAAAGAATACAAACCTATGATTTGGTGTTGAATTCCCAATTCAAAAATCGCCCTAGATCGAGTTCTAATGAAAGATATATGAAATTTGGGATGAATCCCGTTTAAGTTCTGTTTACGCGAAGGGCCTGCCGCGATCGCGAAAGACAGCAGCCCAAAGGCCTACGCGCTCGCAAGTCTCACTACGCATTTGCAAAAGGATGCTCCCCCCTGGCTTTCACATTTGCGACCCAATGGTCGCGTTCGCATAGAAGAACAATGAACCCCTCCCCCAGGTCCCTAAGCCATCGCGTTCGTGTCGAGCTTCCGCGTTCGCGAAGGGTAAGACCCCCATTACTCAACGTTCGCGACCGAATCTCCACGTCCGCGTAGAGTTAATTCCTCCCCAGCCTCATTTCCCTTTCACGATCGCGTGAGTGACTTCACAATCGTGAAGCACAAAGTATCAACACACTAGTAGCAGCAAAACACACCAGATTTCTAAGTGTCAAACTACTCGTAGCCTATCCGAAACTCACCCGAGCCCTCGGGGCTCCAAACAAAACATGCACACAAGTGTAAAAACATCATAAGGACTTGCTCGTGCGATTATTTCCAAAATAACACATAGAACTACGAATTTAGCACCAAATCGCATGGAATTCTCAAGAACACTTTAAAATTTCTATTTTCACTACTGGACATCTGAATCACGTCGAATCAGTTCCGTTTCTTAACAAATTTCACAGATAGGGTATAAATATCATAACGAACTTGTACCGGGCCCCGGAACAAAAATACGGACCTGATACCAACATGATCAAACATTAACCAATTTCTTAGAATCATTAGATTTTCAGTCTTTTAATTTTTAACGAACATTCATATCTCGAGTTAGGGACCTCGGCATTCGATTCCTGGCATATGCCCAGGTCCCATATTTCAGCACGGACCCACTGGGACCGTCAAAATACCGTTCCGGGTCCGTTTACTCAAAATGTTGACCTAAGTCAACTAAAATCACCTTTTAATGCCAAAAATTATTATTTCATCAATTTTCAACATAAAAGTTTTTTTGTGGAAACACGCTCGGACTGTGCATGCAAATCGAGAAGGGTAAAAATGAGATTTTTAAGGCTAAAGAGCACAGAATTGAGTTCTAAAACATAATGACTTTTTGGGTCATCACAATCTCCACCTCTAATACAACCGTTCGTCCTCGAACAAACATAGAAAAGTACCTAAACTGGAGAATAGGTGGGAATATCTACTCCGCATGCCCGACTCGGACTCCCAAGTAGTTTCCTCAACTGGTTGACCTCTCCATTGCATTCGAACTGAATGATAACTCTTTGACCTCAACTGACGAACTTGCCAGTCTAGAATAGCCACCGGCTCCTCCTCATAAGTCAAATCCTTGTCCGACTAGACAGAGCTGAAATCTAACCCATGGGACGGGTCACCATGATACTTCCGGAGCATGGACACATGGAACACTGGATGAACTGCTGATAACCCTGGAGGCAACGCAAGTCTATAACCCACATCTTCCACTCTATCGAGGATATTAAAAGGCCCGATATATCTAGGGCTCAACTTTCCCTTCTTCCCAAACCTCATGACACCCTTCATGGGTTACACCCGCATCAACACTCTCTCCCCGACCATGAACATCAAATCACGAACTCTACCACCGACATAACTCTTTTGCCTGGACAGAGCTGTACGAAGTCGATCCTGTATAATATTGACCTTTTCCAAGGCCTCCTTTACTAAATCTGTACCCAACAACCGATCCTCCCCTGGCTGAAACCACCCAACTGGCGACCTACATCGTCTACCATATAATGCCTCATAGGGAGCTATCTGGATGCTCGACTGGTAGTTGTTGATGTAGGCGAACTCTGCAAGGGGCAAGAACTAATCCCACGATCCTCCAATGTCTATAACACAAGCGCGGAGCATATCCTCCAAGATATGAATAGTACGCTCGGACTGCCCGTCGGTCTGAGGATGAAATACTATGCTCAGCTCAACCCGCGTACCTAACTCACATTGTATACCCTCCATAAGTACGAGGTAAACTGCGTACCTCGATCATAAATGATAGACACGGGCACACCATGAAAATGAACGATCTCACGGATGTAGATCACTTCCAACCACTCCGAAGAATCGGTAACTGCCAAAGGAATGAAGTGTGCTGACTTAGTCAGCCTATACACAATGACCCAAATGACGTCGAACTTCCTCTGAGTCCGTGGGAGTCCAACAACAAAGTCCATAGTGATATGCTTCCACTTCCACTCAGGAATCTCTATCTGCTGAAGAAAACCATCGGGTCTCAGACCCTCATACTTCACCTGCTGACAATTCAGGCACCGAGCTACATAAGCAACTATATCCTTTTTCATCCTCCTACACCAATAATGTTGTCGTAGGTCCTGGTACATCTTATTGGCGCCCATGTAATAGAATATCGAGAACCTGTGAGCCTCTTCAAAAATCAAATCACGAAGCCCATCAACATTAGGCACGCACACGCGACCCTGCATCCTCAAAACTCCTTCATCCCCAACAGTAACCTGCTTCGTGCTACCGTGCCGCACTGTGTTCCTAAGCACCAACAAATGAGGGTCGTCATATTGCCGGTCTCTGATACGCTCAAAACAAGGATGACAGAGTGATTGTGCAAGCTAGAACATGGGTGGGCTCTGAAATATCCAACCTCACCAACTTATTGGCCAAAGTTTGAACATCTGATGCTAGCGGACTATCACCAACTGGAATGTACGCAAGGATGACCATACTCGTTGCCTTCCTTCTCAATGTGTCGGCCACCACATTGGCCTTCCCCGGATGATACAAGACTGTGATATCATAGTCTTTCAATAGCTCTAACCACCTTCTCTGCCTCAAATTGAGATCCTTTTTTTTGAAAAAATACTGAAGGCTGCGATGATCCATGAAAACCTCACATGACATGCCATAAAGATAGTGCCTCCAAATCTCCAACGCATGAACAATGGTTGCCAACTCTAAATCATGGACAGGGTAATTCTTCTCGTGAACCTTCAGCTGCCGAGACGCATATGCAATCACCCTGCCCTCCTGTATCAATACTGCTCCGATCCCAGCATAGGAGGCATCACAATATACCATGTAAGATCATGAACCTGATGGTAACACCTACACTGGCACTGTAGTCAAAGTTGTCTTGAGCTTCTGAAATCTCGCATTACACTTGTCTGACCATCTGAACGGGGAACCCTTCTGGGTCAACCTGGTCAACGGGGTTGCTATTGTGATGACCCAAAAGGTCATCCCTTATTTTATAAGTCAAAACTGTGTTCTGAGGCCTTAAAAACCTCTTTTTATATCACCTTGTTTTGCGAGCATAACCTGGGCGTATATCCGGGAAGCTTCTATGTGAAAAACTGAGAAAAATGCTAAATTGACCTTAATATTAAATTTAAGTTGACTTCGGTCAGCATTTTGGGTAAACGGACGCGGACCCATGATTCAACGGTCCTGGAGGGTCTGTAGGAAAATATGGGACTTGGGCGTATGCCCAGAATTGAATTTCGAGGTCCCAAGCCCAAGAAATGAAGTTTTGAAAGAAATTGATTTACTGAAATATAGGAGTTTTTGAAAATTTGGTTATATTTGAAATTTATGGTATCGGGACTGTATGTTGGTTTCGGAGCCCCGTACAGGTTCAATATGATATTTGAGTTATGTGTGTGAAATTTGGTATGAAACGGAGGTCATTTGACGTGATTCGGACTCGTAGTTGTGAAATTTGATACTTTGGAAGTTTTGGAATTTTTCTTGGATTTTAATGCTAAATTCGTGGTTTAATATATTAATTTGGCGATTTGATCGCATGAGTAAGTCCGTAGGATGTTTTTGAGGTTGTGTACATGTTTGGTTTGGAGCCCCGAGGGCTCGCGTGAGTTTCGGGTAGGTTCCGGGGTGTTTAGAGTTGAAGAATCATTGCTGGTGCACAAGTTTTGGTGTGCCCACACCTGCGAGCCTTGGGCTGCAGGTGCGGATCCCCAGCCGCAGGTGCGGTCCAGCCCAAGCCAGCCCAATTCCGCAGGTGCTACACAATCTTCATAGAAGCGGTTCCGCAGGTGGACTTGGTGCAGTGTTGATGCAGGATGGCAAGGTCATTGCATATACTTTGCGTCAGTTAAAGATCCACGAGAAGAATTATCCAGTTCATGATTTGGAGTTAGCATCCATTGTTCACGCACTGAATATTTGGAGGCATTATTTATATGGCGTGTCTTGTGAGGTGTTCACGAATCACAAGAGTTTGCAATATTTGTTCAAGCAGAAGGAGCTGAATTTGAGGCAGATGAGATGGTTGGATCTGTTGAAAGACTATAATATCACCATCTTATATCATCCGGGAAAGGCCAATGTGGTGGTCAATGCTTTGAGTAGGAAGTCAGCCAGCATGGGTAGTCTTGCTTATATTCCGGTCGGAGAGAGACCGCTTGCTTTGGATGTTCAGGCTTTATCCAATCAGTTCATAAGATTGGATGTTTCTGAGCCCGGCCGTGTCCTAGCTTATACAGTTGATCGTTCCTCATTATTTGATCGTATTCAAGACCAGCAGTATGATGACCCTCATTTGTGTGCTCTTAGGGGTACGGTTCGGTATGGGGATGCCAAGCAGGTTACAGTTGGTGATGATGGATTTTTACGGATGCAGGGTCGTATTTGTGTACCCAATGTGGATGGACTTCGTGAGTTGATATTAGAGGAGGCACGTAGTTCCCGGTATTCTATCCATCCGGGTGCCGCAAAGATATACCAGGATTTTCGACAACATTATTGGTGAAGGAGGGTAAAGAAGGATATTGTGGTATATGTACGTAGCTCGGTGCTTGAATTGTCAGTAGGTAAAATACGAGCATCAGAGACCTGGTGGATTGATGTAGCAGATTGAGATTCCTGAGTGGAAGTGGGAGCGTATCACCATGGATTTCGTTGTTGGACTCCCACGGACTCAGAGGAAGTTCGATGCAGTATGGGTCATTGTGGATAGGCTGACCAAGTCAGCGCATTTCATTCCTGTGGCAGTTTCCTATTATTCGGAGAGATTGGCAGAGATCTACATTAGGGACATTGTTCGCCTTCATGGTGTGCCCATGTCTATTATTTCTAACTGAGGTACGTAGTTTACCTCGCATTTCTGGAGGGAAGTTAAGCATGAGTTGGGCACGAGGGTTTAGTTGAGCACAATATTTCATCCTCAGACGGACGGGTAGTCCGAGCGTACTATTCAGATTTTGGATGATATGCTACGAGCCTGTGTCATTGACTTTGGAGGCTCTTGGGAGCAGTTCTTGCCATTAGCTGAGTTTGCCTACAACAACAGCTATCAGTTGAGCATTCATATGGCTCCTTATGAGGCATTATATGGTAGGCGGTGTCATTTGCCGGTTAGGTGATTTGAGCCGGGAGAGGCTCGGTTGTTGGGTACGGAATTAGTGCAGGATGCCTTGGATAAGGATAAGATCATTCAGGATAGACTTCGTACATCTCAGTCCAGGCAGAAGAGTTATGCCGACCGCAGAGTTCGTGATTTGGAATTCATGGTTGGGGATCGGGTATTGCTTCGGGTATCGACCATGAAGGGTGTGATGAGATTTGGGAAGAAGGGCAAGCTAAGCCCTAGATTCATTGGTCCATTTGAGATTCTTGACAGAGTGGGAGAGGTGGCCTAAAAAATTGCGTTACCACCAAATTTATCAGTTGTGCATCCGGTGTTTCATGTTTCTATGCTTCGGAAGTACCACGGAGATCCAGCCCATGTGTTAGATTTCAGTAGTGTCCAGTTGGACAAGGATTTGACCTATGAGGAGGATTCGGTAGCCATATTAAACCGGCAGGTTCGTTAGTTGAGATCGAAGAGTTATCCTTCAGTTCGTGTCCACTGGAGAGGTCAGCCTGCCGAGACAGCTACCTGGGAGTCCGAGTTCGATATGCGGAGTTGTTATCCCCATCTTTTCCCTGATTCAGGTACTTTTCTATGTTTGTTCGAGGACTAACGGTTGTTTTAGAGGTGGATAATGTGATGACCCAAAAGTTCATCCCTTGTTTTATAAGTCAAAATTGTGTTCCAGGCCTTAAAAACCTCCTTTTATCTCACCTCGTTTTGCATGCACAGCCCGAGCGTATATCCGAGAAGCTTCTATATGAAAACTGAGAAAAATGCTAAATTAGCCTTAATATTGAATTTAAGTTGACTTCGGTCAGCATTTTGGGTAAATGGACTCGGACCCGTGATTCGATGGTCCCGTAGGGTCCGTAGGAAAATATGGGACTTGGGCGTATTCCCGGAATCGAATTCTGAGGTCCCAAGCCCGAGAAATAAATTTTTGAAAGAAATTGATTTACTGAAAATATAAGATTTTAGGAAATTTGGTTATATTTGAAATTTATGGTATCGGGCCCGTATTTTGGTTCCAGAGCCCGGTACAGGTTCAATATGATATTTGAGTTGTGTCTGTGAAATTTGGTATGAAACGGAGGTCATTTGACGTGATTCGGACCCGTAGTTGTGAAATATGATACTTTGGAAGTTTTGGAATTTTTCTTGGATTTTAATGCTAAATTCGTTGAATAAGATGTTAATTTGGTGATTTAATCGCACGATTAACTCCGTAGGATGTTTTTGACGTTGTGTACATGTTTGGTTTAGAGACCCAAGGGGCCGGGTGAGTTTCGGGTAGGTTCCAGGGTGTTTAGAGTTGAAGAATCACTGATGGTGCACCAGTCCTGGTGTGCCCGCACCTGCGAGCCTTGGGTCGCAGGTGCGAGACCGCAGGTGTGGATCCCCAGCCGCAGGTGCGGTCCAGCCCCAGCCAGCCCAATACTGCAGGTGCGACACAATCTTCGCAGAAACGGTTCCGCAGATGCGGCCCTCAGTGGCCTAGCCCATTTCCGCAAGTGCGATGGATTTTCTGCACCTGCGAAAGCGCAGGTGCGACCTAGGCACCGCAGGTGCTACCCAGGCACCGCAGGTGCGACCCAGGCACCGCAGGTGCGAGGGTCGGGCAGTGTGTTTAAATTAGATGCTTCATCCGATTTCATTTTCATTTCTTCACCAAAATAGGAGACCAAGGGCGATTTTCTCACGAGAGGTTTTTCCCAAATCGTAGGTAAGTGACCCCTAACTAGTTTCCTTCAATTTCCTAATGATTTTCATCAACTTTTATCAAGAATTCTAGGCTTTTAATGATAGAAAATTGGGGATTTGGGTAGAGTTAGGGCTTTTTGAATAATTGGAATTTAGACCTCATTTTGAGGTTGGATTTCGAAACTAATTACATATTCAGGCTTGTGGGTGAATGGGTGATCGGGTTTTGGAATGAACCTCGTGTTTTGACCAAGCGGGCCCGGGGTTGATTTTTGACTTTTTGGGAAGAATGATATAAAACCTATAATTAAGCGTTGGGATGGAATTGTTTGGCATTTATTGATGTTATTGAGTTGAATATGTCTAGATACAAGTGAATTAGAGTCAAATTCAAAAGGGAAAGTGATAATCGAGGCTTGAGTTTGGTTGTGGAATTTGAGGTAAGTGTTTGGCTTAACCTTAGCTTGAGAGAATAAGTGTTGTGTCCTATTTTCTATGTGTAAGCATCGTGTTCAACGTATAGGTGAGGTTACGAGTACCTATACGTCAGTGTCAAGCATGCCGGTGAGTCGAATATTGTGATCTATGTGGTTTTTCATTAAGTAATACTTGAGTTTCACTCTATAGTTATCCATGTTGGTGGAAATTCCTTGGTATTGAACAGTGTTGAGTGTTGGTTTCGGTTGAATATTTTCATGTGAAGTTATGCACTAAGTGATATTGGATATAGTTGTTTTCCCTTCCCGTGATGGTATTAATTCTACTGTTGACTCCCTTGCCGGGATGTTATGGTTTATTTCTGTTTATTCCGTTAATGTTCTTCGTTGGATTGCCATTATTTGATGTGTTTGGGTGAGAAAGAGTGTAAAAGAACGAAGAGTGTTGTCGTGCGTGAGATTTGAGTGAATGATAATGCACGAAGGGTGATGCCGTGCCGATATTGTGATTGTAAAAGCACGAAGGGTGATGCCGTGCCATGATATGAGAGATAATGCAAGAAGGATAATGCCATGCCATGATATTGTGAGGTAAAAGCACGAAGGGTGATGCCGTGCCGAATATATTTATTCTGATGGTGAGTACAAGAGTAAAAGCACGAAGGGTGATGTCGTGCACTTGTTTTCGTATTACTATTCTGTTGCTAAAATTGATATCTAAATTGTGCCTTACCTCGTTACTTTCATTATTTGGTATTTCCTCCCCTCGGCATGTTCCCCTTTTCCCTTATGC
Organism: Nicotiana paniculata; assembly: GCA_005239505.1. Taxonomy (NCBI): domain Eukaryota; kingdom Viridiplantae; phylum Streptophyta; class Magnoliopsida; order Solanales; family Solanaceae; genus Nicotiana; species Nicotiana paniculata. Next base: position 9,962 of record ML348024.1, on the reverse strand, counting down.
TTAACTGTCTATTTATCGTTGTATTATTTTTCTCCGTATACTATTAAACTGCACAGTTTGACTTGGGTTGTCGTGTCCTAGCCTCATCACTACTTCGCTGAGGTTAGGCTCGGAACTTATTCAGTACATGAGATCGGATGTACTGATGCTACACTCTGCACTTTTGTGCAGATCCTGGTGTAGGACCCTACGGACCATAGATCGAGGTTGTTGTCATCAGTCCAGTGGAGACCCCGAGGTAGTCCTGCAGGCGTCCGCAGGCCTTGGAATCCCTTCCTACTTCTTTTCTTGTATTCTGTTCTAGTTACTTCAGAAACAGATGTACTTATTTCATTCAGACTGTTATGTGTATTATTCATAGACAGTTTGTGAGTTTGTGACTCCAAAGTTCTAGGATTGGTTTTTGTGAAATTCCGTAAAGGCATACATTGAGATTATACCTTGCTCCATTTTGTACTTCTATCTATGTTAGTGTAGTCTTTTTACATGCTATTTGGTAATAATAAAGGAATAAGATAAATTGAATATATACGTTGGCTTGCCTAGCGGGTTCAACGTTAGGCACCATCACGGTCCCGACAGTGGGAAATTCGGGTTGTGACAGCTACAGATGAAAACCCCTCCACAAATCGACGGTAATAGCCCGCCAAGCCCAAGAAGCTCCTGATCTCTGTGGTTGAAGTGGGTCTAGGCCAGTCCTTGACTTCCTCAATCTTCTTAGAATCTACATGAATGCCCTCTGCTGATACGACGTGGCCCAAGAAAGCGACTGAATCCAAAAAAACTCGCACTTCAAAAATTTAGCATACAACTGACTGTCCCTCAGAGTCTGAAGCACTATCCTACAGTTCTACTCATGCTCCTCCTGACTGCGGGAGTATATCAAGATGTCATCAATAAACACAATCACAAAGGAATCCAAATAAGTCTTGAACACTTGGTTCATCAAGTCCATAAATGTTGTTGGGGCATTGGTCAACCCAAAGAACATCACTAGAAACTCATAGTACCCATACCGCATCCGAAAAATTGTCTTAGGGACATCAGATTCCCTAATCCTCAACTGATGGTATCTAGATCTCAAATCAATCTTCGAAAACACCTTTAAACCCTGAAGCTGATCAAATAAATAATCAATCCTCGGCAACGCATACTTATTCTTGATGGTGACTTTGTTCAACTGCCGATAATCTATACACATCCTCAAAGAACCATCCTTCTTCTTCACAAACAAAACCGGTGCACCCCAGGGCAAGACACTAGGTCTAATGAAGCCCTTATCGAGCAAATCCTACAACTGTTCCTTCAATTCTTTCAACTCTAGTGGGGCCATCCGATATGGCAGAATGGAAATGGGCTAAGTGCCCAGAGCCAAATCAATACAGAAAAAAATATCCCTGTCGGGTGCTATCCTCGGTAGGTCTATAGGAAATATCTCTGGAACCTCACGAACAACAGGCACAAAATCCATAGAAGGAACCTTCCGCACTAGAATCACGAACATAAGCCAAAGAGGCCAAACACCCCTTCTCGATCATTCGCCGAGCCATCATATAAGAAATAACCCTGCTGGTAGAAGGGTCAGGAGTCCCTCCACTCTAATCGAGGCAACCCCGACAAGGCTAATGTCACTGCCTTGGCGTGATAGTACAAAATAGCGTGATAAGGTGACAGCCAATCCATACCCAATATAACATCGGAATCCACCATATCTAAGAGAAAAAGGTCTACACTGGTCTCAAGACTCCCAATAGTGACTGCACATGAACGATATACACGACCTACAATAATAGCATCCCCCACAGGTGTGGACACATATACATGGTCACTCAAAGAATCACGAGGCACAACCAAATATGAAGCAAAATAAGACGACACATAGGAGTAAGTAGACCCCGAATCAAATAGAACTGAAGCATCTCTACTGCAAACTGAAACAGTACCTGTAATGATAGTATTGGATGACTCAGCCTTAGGTCTGGCTGGAAAAGCATAACATCGGGGCTGGGCCCCACCACCCTGAACCATCTCCCTAGGATGGCCCCTAGTTGGCGGCCTCCACCTCTAACAGCCTCACCTCCACCTCTAACAGTCTGGCTAGAGGTGACCCCTGCCTTGGGCTAGCTGATTAGGCGGTGCAACAACTGGTGCCGGAACCATGGCATGAGAACCCTGATGTTGTTGCGGAACACTCAATAATCTAGGACAGGTCCTCCGGATATGCCCATAATCACCACACTTAAAACGTCCATCCTGATACTGTGGCTGTGGAAACTGAGATTGACCCGGACGAGCCGGCTGAACACGATAATAACTATGAAGAGGAGGTGCTCTGATAGGATCTGGTGGTGCACTATAGTTTGGCTTCCCAAAAGGAGGTATATAAGAACCACGACTCGCTAAAGCACTGTGGAATGCCTGAAGCGCTGAATGAAACGGCCTGGGAGGATAGCCTATAGGAAACATACCCTTGCCTCCAGATGACACGCCACTGAACCCACCGGAATGACGAGGTATCTTATCCGACCCCTGACCTCCCTGTACAAGAACCATCTTGACTTGTTTGGCGATATTGGCCGCATCCTGGAAAGAAATCTCGCTCCCTGTCTCCTTAGCCATCTGCAATCTAATAGGCTGAGCAAGTCCCTCAATAAACCTCCTCACCCTCTCTCTATCTCTCTCTCTCTCTCTCTCTCTGTGGGAAGCAAAAGAATATCATGACGGGGAAAATCCACAAAACGGGTCTCATACTGAGTAACAGTCATGCTGCCCTCCTAGAGACGCTCGAATTGACAGCGGCGCTCCTCTCTCAAGGTGATAGGCAGAAACTTCTCTAAGAAGAGATGTGAGTACTGGTCCCAAGTAAGAGCAGGTGACCCAGTTGGTCTGGTCAACAAATAATCCCTCCACCATTTCTTAGCGGGACCAGTCATCTGAAAAGCATCAAAGTCGACCCCATTGGTCTCCAATATACCTATGTTCCGAAGAACCTCATGACAGCTATCAAGATACTCATGGGGATCCTCTGAAGTAGCACCACTGAAATAGAACAGAAAGATCTTGGTAAACCTATCCAATCTCCACAAAGACTTAGAAGACATAGCTAGCCCATCACCGGGTTGTGCCGCAGAAACTAGCTGGACTACTCCGACTGGATGAGTTGCTGGAGTCTGAAACTGGGGAGCCATTTGCTCCGGAGTGTGAGTAGTAGGAGTTTGGGATCCTCATCCATCTTGAGATACCGCTGGTGCCATGGGGAATGCGCCAGTATGGGCTACACTCTCCATAAGGCCCACCAATCAGATCAAAGCATCCTAAAGCACTAGGGTGGCAATAAACCCGTCCGGGACCTGAGTTGGTCCGGCAGGAATTGTCTGAGCTGGAACCTCCTCATCAAACTCTACCTGAGACTCCACAGCTGGGGATGCTGCTCGGGCTCTAGGCTGAGCTCTGCCCCTGCATCGGCCTCTGGCACGGCCTCGATCTCTGCCCCTCGTAGGTACTGCTGCTGGAGGCTCTAGCTGCTGCCCAGCTGAAGAAGCGGTAAGCAGTCTCGCCATCTGCGAGAGAATAAGAATAGGAGAGTTCAGTCAGTATTGAGAAAACAAAATCGCACGACAGAGTTGAATAAAAGTGAAATTTGTTCCGAACTTTATAGCCTCTGGGAGATAAGTACACACGTCTCCGTACCGATCCTCCAGACTATACTATGTTTGCTCGTGACTCGTGAGACCTATGTAACCTAGCGCTCTGATACCAACTTGTCATGATCCGAAATTCCCACCATCAGGATCGTGATGGTGCCTAACAGTTCACTTTCTAGGCAAGCCAACGTTAGAACATTTTACTTCTTTTTAACAGTTTAAACAACATTGATAACGAACTAAAATAAAAGATATGTTCTAAGTACAAATGCGGAAATTAAACAGCCAATTGTCTATTACAATTCCCTGAATCTGGTATCACAAGTTCACAAGCTTCTAAAGTAATACACATAAAGGTCTGAAATAAGTATAAAGTTGTCTGAATGAAGTTGCACAGCTAAAAGAAAAAAGGATGGGGACTCCAGGTGCTTCAAGCGCTGAACAACCGTGTTTAACCAAAGCAGTAGATCCTTTGACTAAATCTATTTCTAGGATAAACACGTGTTACTGATAATCAAAGAAATAGAGAAAAACGAGTAATAAACAATATTGCAGAAATATAAAAAAGCAAAGTAGATTGTATTCGAGAATCAGATGCCTTTACAAGTTGTATTCCCCTCCCTTATGTAGGAGATTCCTTGATATAATACAAAACTCTTGCTATGATTTCCCATTAATGACTAATTATGACATTAATGGGGCGTTACAAAGGATAACGGTAATTGGGGTACGGTTACATATCGTACGAGTAATCAATTGTGGGTTCTTCAATCTGCCCGTAGCTTTGTCCAGATTCATTTTGACCGTGTCTCTTCCCTGTCTTGATCAGGTTGAGTTCCCGTGGATGATGAGCTCGAGGATTATTGAATCGTGCCTTTTTGTACCGTACCTATTCAAAGAATCACATCCAGTTGTTGGGTTCTCCTGTATCCACATAACTGGCTAAGTTGTCAAGAGCAAGCTTACATGTGAAACTCTTTTTTTACCAATACAGATAGTCCCCCCACTTACTATATATTTATCAATTAATATATGGTAAGTGGATACTCATTTATGAAGGGAATATTTTGCCGCCGCTTTACCTCGAAACATTGTATCCTTCTCTGAGCCATAGGCGTCGTTCGTCACTTTCATTTAATGATCATACCACGTGTCCTTCTCGGATTGGTTCTGCATTTACTCGGCACCTTTTAGGGATTTTTGGGGTTGTATCAGTCCCAAAGTGACATCTTCAATTATGACTTTTCATCATTATTTTTATTTTTTTGCATGTTAGACGGTTGTCCTCAAGTACAAATACCTTTCTTCTTTTCTTTGCTTCCACGAAACACTCTATAACTTTGTCTTTTGTAAAGAACTTTCTTCTTGCCTTTTTAAGCATGTCTTCTTCAAATCAACCTCAGGGAGTAATAGATATTGAAAATTTAACGCCATCTTCTGCTCCGACTAGGAGTCGAAGGGGTGGTAGACTTAGGAGTCTAGGATCCACTCCTTCGAGAGGCTCCTCTTCTTCCCAGATAGTTCCTCTTCCTTCCGTTAGGTCTCTAGTTTTTTCGAGGTTTAGGGCTTCTCGGTCTTTGTCTAGAGGTAGAGGTGAATGCCTTCGTGAACCTGGAGTTGATGAAATTGTTCCTGCTGAGTTTGTCTTTGCTAGAGATAATCAAGTTCCTGTAGACCAATATTCTTCCCTTGAGAGTGTCGAAAGGTATCCAACTCTTATAACTGAGGGTCATATTTCCCTTATTCATAGGGAGTGTTTTTGGAGGCTTGATTTTCCTGTCTACATTCCAAATACTAATCAAAGAATAACGTATTACAAGACAAAAAATTCTTTTGTTTATACGTACTCTTTTACTCTAGGGTTTAGACCTCCCATTGACCCAGTCATAATTGAATTCTGCCATTTCTTCAATTTCTGCTTAGGAGATGTTGGTCCGCTTGTGTGGCAAGTTGTCGCATGTCTTAGGAGTTTAGCTTCTTTAGCCTCGGTTCCTTTTACTTTCAACTATCTTATTCATCTCTACTCTCCTACCTTGTTTCGTGAAGGGGTTTTTACTCTGACTGCTAGGAGCAAAAGAGTGCTGGTAACCGCTGGAGATGATAAGGATAGGGGTTGGTACCTCCGGTATGTTGTTGTACCCACTGTTGGTTTAGTGGGTAAAGAAAATCTTCCCTTCCCTGAGAAGTGGAATCGTGCACGTGAGTATGCTTTAGCTCACATCTATTTGCTTTTCCTCGTTCGGACTTGAGATGTTTTACTAATACCGTATCTGTTTTTTCTTCTTCAGCAATCATGGATACTGTTGAGAATGTCTCTGGTATCTGTGATTGGGTAGAAAAATTATTGTCCGTTGCTCCTTTAGAAGAGAGATCTTGGAAGTACCTCGGTGGGAGGTATGGTTGGCATGTAAATACCCACAGTAAGTGAAGCTTTTGTTCTTGCTTCTTTCCTTACTCGAGTCTCTTCTTTCTTTGTCGCTTAACCTTTTCCCTTTTGATAGGGTTCTCCGCTTGTGGGGTGTCTGCTTCATCTATCCCGAAGATGTCTTTGGCTCAGGCCCAAGAGATTATTGTTGGTTCGTCTTCCTCGAAGAGAAGATTGGTGAGTCTCATTCCGTAGAAGAAGAAGAAGAGGGTGCTTTAGTACACAGGCCACGGAAAAGGCGGGTGGTTTCAGATGATGAGTTTACACCCATGACCTTGCCTTCCGTGTATGTGGTTGAGCCATCTACCTTTGAAGATGTTTCGCATTCCGCCATTCTTATGTCTGTGGATTACATGTTCCATGAAGGTTTTGACCTTGCTCCTGACGATGTCCCTTTGGCTGTTGTCTTTCCTGCTTTTTTTAAGAGAAGCTGTCTCATCTACTCATTTGGCTATTACGGCTTCTGTTGTTGCTTTGCCCGTGGATTCCTCAACTCTTCAACCCTCTGTGCCTGCTGCGTTGCCAGTGGCTTCTCCAACTCCTCAACCCTCTGTGCCTGTTGTTGCTTCATCTATGCCTGCTTCCATGCCTTCTACTAGGGAAGTAGGGTCTTCCAGCAGAGAGATGCGGCAGGTGGTAATAGAGGTTCCAGCTGACGGGAATCTTTTCAAGAAAACGGGTGAGCCCAAAGTGTGGCTCAATCCTTTGATAGGTCCCGAAAGCCAAGCTAGCTAGCCATAGTGCTCTTACATGGGCCAATGAAGTTGTGCATACCTCTTTGAAGGTATGATACATGTTATCCTCTTTCATTTTCGTATATGAAATTTATCATATCTTATTGGTTTATTTCTTGTTGATTAATCTTATAGGCATAGAGATTATGAAGAGGATCTCAAATATGGATCAGGAGACAAAAGAGTTGCAGGTTGATGCTGATAATTGGAAAGCACAGTATGATAGCCTAAGGATTGACATGGATGCCTTAGAAGAGGAAATGAGTACCTTGAAGTGGCAGATGAGGCTCATGGCGGCAGAACTAGCAGTAGAGAAGGCTTCTTCCAATCAGGATGATAAAGACAAGAGTGTTCTGGAGTCCTCATTTGCTGAGCAGCTATCCCGCGCCTTAGAAGAGATTAGAGACTTGAAAAACTTGTTGGGGGCAGAAGGATGAATACTCAGGCGAGCTCGTGAAATCACTCACTCGTACTCAAGAGGACCTTCGTAAGACTTTAGATAAAGTTCAAACTCTGGAGGAGTCGATTGTACTGTTAAGGGCCGCCCATGAAGCTGCTGAAGCGGAGAAGGACGGATTGAGAGCTGAGCTTCAAGTATGGGAAAGGGATTATGAAGATCTTGAAGAGGTGGCTGTTGTTGATGTGAGCTGGGCATATATGAATTCTCACCTTGACACATTGACGGAAATGAGTCAAGAGGGTTTCGACCTTAGTGCTGAAATAGCTAAAACTAAGGAAGCCAATGAGAAGGCTCAACAAGGTCATAACCTCTCTTCACCTGATGGTGAGACTCCAGCTGCTCGTGCCTCTTCATCCCTAGTTTCTCTCGCTCCTTCTGCCACTGAAGTCAACCCCCCTCCTGAAGAACTTTAGTTGGTTTACCCCTTTTTTTTTCTTTGTATCAATTGGTGGTTACCCCCAGTCCCATCGGGGGTAAATTTGGATCTATTTAAAGTCCCCAAATGACAACTTAGGGGCACCTCAATGTATAAAAATTCTATACGGCTAAGTATAAGTTAATACTTAGTTTTTGCTTAGCCATTTTAATATATTAATGCTAGTACGACTTTTGCTTTCCGTTGAGTTTTTGTTTCACTCTTTAAGTCTTTTGCATGCTTTATTTTTTCGAGGTTTTTGTTTTTACCTGTGAATTTTCGCATGAGGATGATGTAATCACTCGTACCTTTTCATAGTAGGTACGGTGTTTGTGAGCCTTTTTGTAGTAGGCTTCATTTCTGAAAGAGGGCCTTTTATGATTGTCATGAAGAAGACATCTCAACTTCATGATAATGCAATAGAGTGATAGGAATTTTACACATGTTTAAGGATGTTTCCAAGGAAAGTTTTTTTTTTGTTTGAACTTCCACGACATTTTACGTGTGTTTGATTATTGTCTAAAACTCATGTTGCAACTACTTTTGTTTAACATATTTGATATACACTTGTATTTCGTAACTGTTTTTCATAGGTAACAGTTTTTCGATATTGATACAAGGGAACAACTGTTTTTCACTAGTAATAGTTTTTATAAAGTTTGGGGTTACTACCCGTAACTGTTTTTGTTGGAAACAATTTTCTAATAAGTACGAGGGAAATATTTTCTTATTCGTAACTGTTTTATTTGATAACAGTTTCTATATGAGTACAAAGTTTTCATAATTGTTTTTAATCATAACAGTTTTTGAATGAGTACACTGATGATGATGTTTTACCCCTAACTGGTTTTGTTACAACGGTTTTGAATAAGTATAAAGATGTACATTTCTTCGTGACTAGTATTTTGCCTTTCAACCTAAACATGTTCGAAGGTTTTTTTTGCATTTTTGCATTAGGCTTTGTATTTGGATGACTCTTTTTGATCTCTTTCGATTCTGCTCGTATCACTTGTCTCGTTGTGTAGATGGGTCTTCAGGCTCGAGCTTTTGACTTTCTGATAGTCTTCTTTGCTTCGTCTTAGCCTTCCATGTTGTATAGTCCCCCAAGTGTTTGAGCTTTGAAGAATGAGATCTCGAGCACTTGATTATTCCTTCCATGTGGTCCTTTTCCTGAAAAGGAAAGACATTCCGGACTCGAAGGTATATAGTTTTTTAGATGATGACTGCTTAACCCTTTAGAACGTCCATCAGAAAGTGTAACCCTGGACCGGGAATTGTGTTATTTCCTCGCGTCTTTGCATGTCTAATATCATCATCTGGTGATGGGTTAGCTTTATGCCTATCATCTAAAAAAGTTAGTAAAATTTTTAAATGTTCAAAATAAAATCGAACGTGTGATACCTGACCGGGGGTATTTCTTTTCCTTAGAAGTAATAATTCTTTAGGTGGATGGCGTTCCAGCTTGTTGGTAGAACTATGCCGTCCATAGCTTCCAACTCATAGGCGTCCTTCCCAACTATGCCTCGGATTTTTTAGGGTCCTTCCCAGTTTGGATTTAGCTTTCCTGCGCTTGCTTCTTTCGTTGATTGAAAGACTTTTTTGAGGACGAAGTACCCAATGTTAAAGTACCTGAGATGAGCTTTATGGTTGTAATAACGCTCTATGATTTGTTTTTGAGCTGCCATCCGTATCAATGTTGCTTCTCTCCGTGGTTCGAGCAGGTCCAGATTGGTCCTCAATTCGTCGGCGTTTGCTTCCTCAATGGATGTTGAGAACCTTATGCTTTGTTCGCAAATCTCCACAGGTATTAAGGCTTCTGAGCCATAGACAAGTGCGAACAGGGTTTCTCCCGTGGCTATTTTTGAAGTTGTTTTGTATGCCCAAAGTACCGATGGTAACTCATCAGGAAAGTTTCCTTTGGCTTTATCCAGCCACTTCTTTAGATTGTTGATGATGACCTTATTCGTTGACTCAGCTTGACCATTATCCACGGGGTGGTATGGCGTTGAACTGATCCATTTGATTTTCCATCTTTCGAAGAATTCTGTGATTTGCGAGCCTATGAATTGTGGGCCATTATCGCACATGATCTCCTTTGGTATTCCAAAGCGGCATATTATGTTTTTCCATAAGAAGCTTTTAACTTCCTTTTCTCGCACTTGTTTGAACGCTTTTTCCTCTACCCATTTCGTAAAATAGTTGGTTAGCATGAGCAAAAAATGTACATGTCCTTTAGCTGTGGGAAGAGGTCCCACTATGTCCATCCCCCATTTCATGAAAGGCC
>ML348023.1:0-58361 GCA_005239505.1 Nicotiana paniculata | reverse complement strand
AAAGTACATAAAATGCGAGGTAAATAATGCTTAAAATCACGAATTCTAGCCACACATCAAGTATAAAGCATGAAGGGTGATGTCGTGCATAATTTATTTAAATGGTGAGGAAGAGTCTGAAGCACGAAGGGTGATGCCGTGCATAATTTATTTAAATTGTAAGGAAGAGTGTAAAGCGCGAAGGGTGATGCCCTGCATAATTTATCTATATTGTGAGGTGAGAGTAAAAGCACGAAGGGTGATGCGGAGCCCAACTGCAGATCCCTAGATAGATCTTGATGAGGGGGCTCCAACTTAGACTGTTTCGGTGGGACCAGCTCAAGTCCCAGAGGGGTTTATTGCTACCACGGTGCTTTAGGATGACTTGGTTCGACTAGTAGGCCTTATGGAGAGTGCAACCCAGACTGGTGCACTCCCCGGGGCAGCAACCGTATCTCAGGCTGGAGAAGGAGTCTAGACTCCTGCTACCCACACTCCGGAGAAGATTACTCCTCAGCTTCAGACCCCAGCAGCCCATCCAACTGGGGTAGTTCAGCCAGTTGTTGCAGCACCGCTCGCTGATGGGACATCTATGTCCTCCTATGCTTTGTGGAGATTGGACAGGTTTATCAATCTTTTCCCTGTTCATTTCAGTGGTGCCATCTTAAAGGACCCCCAGGAATACCTTGATAGTTGTCATGAGGTTCTTCGGAACATGGGTATCTTGGAGACCAATGGGGTCGACTTTTCTGCTTTCCATATGACCAGTTCTGCCAGGAAATGGTGGAGGGATTATCTATTGACTAGACCAACGGGATCACCTACTCTCACTTGGGATCAGTTTTCACACCTCTTCTTGGAGAAGTTTCTACCTAACAACTAGAGAGGAGCACCGCCGTCAGTTTGAGCGTCTCCAGCAGGGCAACATGACTGTTACGCAGTATGAGACCCGTTTCATGGATTTGGCTCGTCATGCTACACTTTTCCTACCCACAGCGAGGGAGAGGGTTAGGAGATTTATTGAGGGTCTTGCTCAACCTATCAGATTGCAGATGGATAAGGAGACATGGAGCGAGATATCTTTCCAATATACGGCTAATGTGGCCCGGCAAGTTGAGATAGTTCTTGGATTGGGAGGTCAGGGGTCAAACAAGAGACCTCGTCATTCCGGTGGATTCAGCGGTGCCTCATATGGAGGTGGGGTTACTTTCAGTAGAGGCCATTCTTCCAGGCCATTCCATTCGGCACTTCAGACATCCCATGGTTCCCCAAGTGGTCGTGGCTCATACTTGCCTTATTCTGATCAGTCAGCTCCTATCAGTGCACCTCATATTCAGAGTTTTCAGGGTGGTTATACAGGTCGACAAGGTCAGTTTGCCGGACAACAGTCTCAGTAGCCGAAGTCTTGTTATACTTGTGGTGACCCGAAGCGCATTGCTAGATATTGCCCTCACACGTCAGTTAGTTCTCAGTATCAGGGTTCTCGTGCTATAGTTCCAGCGCCAGTTGTCGCACCACCTGCCTATCCAGCCAGGGGTAGGGGTCAGGTAGCCAGAGGTAGGGGACAAATTGTTAGAGGTGGACGCCAGATTTCTAGAGGTGGAGGTCCGCCTATCAGAGGTCGTTCCAAAGACATGGTTTAGGGTGGTGGGGCCCAGCTCCGATTGTATGCATTTCTGGCTAGACCTGAGGCGGAGTCCTCCGATGTTGTTATCACATGTACCATTTTAGTTTAAAATAGAGATGCTTCAGTTCTGTTTGATCCGGGGTATACTTACTCTTGTGTGTCATCTTATTTTGCTTCGTATTTGGTTGTGTCCCGCGATTCCTTGAGCATCCCTGTTTATGTGTCTGCGCCCGTGGGGGACACTATTGTTGTAGATCGTGTGTATCGTTCGTGTGTGGTCGTTATTGAGGGTCTTGAAACAAGTGTGGAACTTTTTCTCCTTGAAATGGTTGATTTCGATGTCATATTGGGCATGAATTGGTTGTCACCTTATTATGCCATCTTGGATTGTCACGCCAAGACAGTGACATTAGCCTCGCTAGGATTGCCTCGATTAGAGTGGAAAAGGACTTCTGGTCATACCTCCAGCAGGGTTATTTCTTATATGAAGGCTCAACGTATGGTCGAGAAAGAGTGTTTGGCCTATTTGACTCATGTTCGTGATTCTAGTGCTGAGGTTTCTTCTATAGATTCGGTGCCTGTTGTTTGTGAGTTTCCCGAGGTATTTCCTGCAGACCTGCCGGGGATGCCACCCGACAGGGATATCGATTTTTGCATTGATGTGGCTTCGGGCACTCAGCCCATTTCTATTCCTCCATACCGGATGGCCCCACCAGAGTTGAAAGAATTGAAAGAACAGTTGCAAGACTTGCTTGATAAGGGCTTCATTATACCTAGTGTCTCTCCCTGTGGTGCACCGATTTTGTACGTGAAGAAGAAGGATGGATCGATAAGGATGTGTATAGATTACCGGCAGTTGAACAAAGTCACTATCAAGAACAAGTATCCATTGCCGAGAATTGATGATTTGTTTGATCAGCTTCAGGGTGCCAAGTATTTTCAAAGATCGATTTGATATCGGGCTACCATCAGTTGAAGATTAGGGCATCCGATGTCCCTAAGACAACCTTTCGGACAAGGTATGGGCACTATGAATTTCTGGTGATGCCTTTTGGCTTGACTAATGCTTGTTGATACCCAATTTTTACTAAAATAATTTTTTAATTGCATATATGTCTTCAAAATCATGCATTAGCACCAATTGGTATTTTTCCACAATTTTTTACATTTTTTGTTAATTTGCTCAGTATTTTATTTTTAATAAATAATTATAAAGTTGCATCACAAATGATTTCAAAATCTGTCTTGATTTAGTATTACTATTATGATCCTATTGAGTCCAAATCATCCCATAAATAGCCAGATTGGTACCTTTTGGCTATAATTGCAATAACTTTGCAATTATAACCCATGCATACATTTTTGCATCATTTCAACCAAAAATTAGTCCATTGTATTTTTAAATACTAAATAATTACTTTTAAAACATTTCCGTGCATAAAATCACTTTTGTAATTAGTTAATTATTTTATAAATTAATTTTTATTCAATTATTTGGGTATTTAACAAACAACCTTTCTATTTCAATTTTAGCCTAAAACTAACCAGATCAATGCCTTATAAAACCAGCCCAATACCTTATAAAAAATTAGCCCAAAAGACCGAGGCCCAATACCTTACCTGCCCGACCCAAGCCCTTGGCCAATCCTGACCGTTGATCATTTTTTATCAACGGTCCAGGATCCCATACACTTAATTAAACCTAATGATCCCCACCCCCCACCCCCAAAAAAAAAACCCTCTCATTTTCCATCCTCTCACCCGTCGTCAACCTCTCTCTTCTCTCTCAACTCTCTCAACTCTCTCTACCTAAACCCTAGTTCTCAAAAGCCGTCACCGGCATATCTCTCCATCCTGTGATGTTTCTATGCTTTCTCAGGTCTATCTTGGCCTCCTACTCACCATGGCTCTTTGGTTTTATAGATCCTTGAGAGGATCTCAAGGAACCTACGCGGTTTTGGTTTGCACCCTTGCTTCTTTGCCTGTCTCAGGTCATTTGCTCGACTATAATTAATTGAACTATTATGTAGAAAATAGGACTTGAAAATCAAGATACTCAAAATCCATAAATACTCCCCCGAAAATTGCGATTGCTGCATAAGGGTTTCTTCAAAGTCTCAAATCGGCGGAAAAAAGAATTCAGAGAAGGTAATTACATGTTTATTTATGTTCTCCCTTTATTTGATTTATTCTACTCAGTTTATTATGTATTGTTTTCCTAAAACCAATTTTACCAAGATTAATCAACTTAGCTATGCTTAATCTGTCGGGCAAATAAAATTATGATTCGATCTGGTTGGTCATCATAATTTTTGTATGTATATGTTGAAACTCCAATAACTACTTTAGTTGGAGCTCGTAACAATTTAATAGTTACATGACGAAAATTTCATTGTTATATAGTGCTGGAAATGATGGAAAAACATAATTTCAAGCATAAAGTTATATCAATTGATTTCGGATAAGTAAATTCTGACAATACTAAGACTGAACAAGTTGTGTTTTGACTTATTCTTCTTTTCTACTTTTGTTAAACCTAAGCTGAATATTAAATTATTTTCTCTCTCAATTTTAGAAGAAAATAAAGAAAAAAAGTGATGATGAGATGAGGTTTAACTTGTTTGATTAGAGAATGCGATAATCCTCACCATGTTGACGAATTTACTTTTTGGCTTTTTAATTTTTTTGGAACTATAATAGGATAAATTTTTTGTTCACAGTCATTGCAAATTTAGGTTGTAATTTTGACTTTTCAATTTATTGCGGAATTATATCTTCGACCAAGAAAAAAAAAAGTGGAATTATATTTATTTGCTGGTGATCATTGAATAGTAAGTGTCCCTTTAGGTACATCTGATTAAATTAGACAAATATTTACTTTCTATTATTTTTTATAGTTGAATTTTATTCTCTGAAAGGTACTCATGCATGTTCTTTATTCCTCCTTTGGTATATATATATGTGGCTTGATTTTGTTTTTGATGTTCTAATTCAACAATTTTGCGCTACACGTCAAAGGTCCATGATACTTTATTTTTCAGGTAGGTTAATACTTTCAGCAACCTAATTTGTTTGTTGGTAGACTTCTTAAATTTGTTTAGATTCTTGATTTGTCAAAACATAGTGGTGGATCTATTTTAACAATAGTATTCTATGCTTTTCTAATTTTGTTAAAACAATTTGTGCAATATTTCTCATTGATAAACGTAATAGAATGTTTTATATTTTTCTTGTGAGAAAACAAAAAGACTTTCTTCAGTCAGTTTGCCGATCATGTTTGTATCTTCTGGAATAAACTTGAGAATAGCTTTTAATTTTTTTTTAATAGAAAAATCTTAAATCTTAGATGCTATGTATTCCCATTAAAACTAAAAAGAAAGAATAATAACCTGTAAAAATGAGGTGACGAAATTATAAATCTCGAACAAATTTTAAGTCCAATATATTCACCGATGATTATGAACTTCAATGGAGCAGTTCTGATATTGAGTTAGGTATATAAGATCAACATTCATATTTTTAGGAATATTTATTTCTATTTTATTCAAATACATAATTTTAATGTAATATTTATATAATTTATTGAATTCACTTGCTCATTGAGATTAGTATAAAAATTATGTTTGATTTTAAAATAGATAAACTTGGATAAATTTTTGATTTTAAAATCAGAAAAACACATTGATTTGCAGTATATCCTAACATTTTGACCATCCCTTCAGGGACAAATGGATAAAAAAATCATGATTTTGACCGTATATTTACGCCTCGTGTTTAAACAAGAAGAAATCTTAATGGATGATCTCTTTATCAAGTAGAATATATGTTAATATATAATACGACTGTGAACAAAAGTCACTCCAATATTTAGTTCAGGATTTGACATGTAACGTTCACATTTTGAGATTTGGGGGTTAAAAGGAGACCTACACTGCTAAGAAAGGAATTTTAGAGAGAGAATGAGCAACATCTCACTAAAACAACATTCAGGAAATTAACATCTAATTCCTCCCGAACCCTCCGATAAAATCACATCACAAATTACTATTACTCAATCTTACAAAGACAAACTGATTCAAGAAGAATTCTTCACTACCACCACTCAACCAGTGCAAGGGACCTCAACATCTCCTATGGACATCCAATCTCCAGAATTGGAAACCATTAGTCCAGAGGAGTTGTCCAACAACATGAAGCAAATAATTCTATCTGAGGATAATAGGCAACGAATGTACAACCCTTGGAAGTATTCCCTCATCATAAAATTTTTGGGTAAGCGCCTAGTACACCACTATCTAAAAAGGAAATCCAAGAGCTATGGAATTTTTCACTAACCGATCTCGGAGAAGATTATTACACGATTAAGCTGGCTAAGGAGGAAAGCATGACTAGGATACTATATAATGGACCTTGGTTCATCAATGATTTTTCCTTTCCGTACAAAAATGGGTGCCCGATTTTGTAGCCAATAAAGCACATCAAAGCTACATTGCCTTATGGGTACGATTACCACAACTCCCCACAAAATTTTACGATGGAATTATCCTAACAAAAATTGGGAATTGCATTGGCAAATTACTTAAAGTCGATGCATGCACATCAACCACACTAAGGGGAAGATACACGAGGCTTTGTGTGGAATTACCGATGGAGCAACCAGTGCAAAATTTTCTACTGATTGGCCATCACAAACAACCTATCCTCTACGAAGGATATAATTTTCTGTGCAAAGTCTGTGGCAAGTTGGGGCACTCAAGCGGAGACTTCTCCTACACTACTGCACCAATCAACCAAAAGGGAGGTCAACCACCATTGGAGACACCACAATCCAGGAATGACACTACCCATGAATGGATGACAGTCTCTTTCCCTAAGAAAAACAAATCAAAGGCAGCCAACTAGGCCAAGGATAACGCTAGTCCATCCATAGCATCAGGTATTACTGTCCGCATATATAATGCTTCGCCAGGTAAGTATCTAAACACGCAGTCTTTGAGCTATATTAACAAGCAACTGATTGCTAACCCTAATGCAATATTACATAATCTGCCAATCGACCAAGGTGATGACCAAAGAACAATAGCGAATAATGTTCCTGGAAAACCACCCAATGAAGGGGAAAGTAGTTTTGCTAATCCACCTATGGAGCACAATGTTTTGTAAAATACTATTAAAAAATTAATCAAAACTCTCTTAATTTGCATGGCAAGATAAAAACACACGTTACAAGTGTCCACAACGTTTCACAACCTTCCAAGGGTAATAATAACCGAAACCTTTTGCCTAATAAAATGGATTTGGAAGTAATTCACTCAAAAACCAAATGAATATGCCAATAAAACATCATTTCTCCTATTAACAATAATTACACTAATAAAGAAGACTACCCTACTAATTAGCACCATGCACAATCCACCCCTATCACCTAATCTTCACTACAACACATGGAAATTGAAAGTAGCCAAGTAGCGGAGGGCATATCCATGCAAGATTTGTATATAACCCTCACACAATCCCCCTCTATTCCTACACAACTAGAGCAAATCAATACAAACCCTACCAATCCCCTAGAAGGTAGCTCATTTATATACAAGAACACCACCACAATGCCAAGACTTTCACTTACACTAAAAAGAAGGATACGACTCATCCAACTAATCCATCTTTCTCGCCACCAAACCATGAACAACCTACTCCCTTTACCTCCCCACTTTCCCTCAAACCCTGTGATCTATGCCCAACCACCAAGCCCACCCAACCATGTACCACAATCATGGGTGGAACTAGGTCTTCAGGGCCATGCAGTGTCCTTTAATATGGAGATTCATGGACAGGAATCGATTCTGATAATTCAAAGCACACACTATCTTGCTCAACTAATCTCCGAGGGAATGAGCCTAGACATGAACAATTATATCAACCAAATATGGATGAACAATATTCTCCAACCTCTAGCACCCTCATTGAACCAGACTTTAGTGCACACCATGCATCAGGTGTGGAACCTCCCCCACAACTCCAACCAACGAATCCCACAGAATACACCTCTAAACCTTCCATTCTTTGCACCGGAGGACATGATGCTACTGAACCCAATCTTCACACAGTGGACTCCACAACACATGCAAGGCCAGCAACAAAATCTACAACCAGATCCAATGAAAGACCAAGTTCCAGCACAAAACATGCAAAACTAGGAAGGGCTCTAGGAGGAAGAAGAGGAGGAGGACAACTTGCCATACTTGGGGGAACCGGAAATATCCTTTTCAAGCCTAAGCGAAGTAAAAATACCCATATTTAAGGGTATGCTCGAAAGCAAGTCTATCTTCAGCTTCCCAGTGACACTTTACAAGTTCTCCTTGGACATTCGACCTCCACAGGATCCCACATTGGGGAAAAATGTGGTGATACTGGTCCCCTCCCCCAGGAGGAATCACAACAACAACCCAAACACTAATCACTCCATGTATCAACCAAACAATGTTATAATTTGGAATGTCAGGGGAGCAAATAATGCCAACTTTAGGACACACTTTCGAGAACTTATGGATACTCATACACCATGTTTAGTAGCTTTGTTGGAGACTAAAATGGAAAGTCATGTTTCTATCTTAGAAGATTTTCACTTCACTGATACGATAGAGGTTCCTGCCATTGGGAAAGTTGGAGGATTAGTAATCTTGTGGAATCATGATATGGTGACAATTAACAACTTTACTAGGAATGGTCAGGCAATACATGCGATGATTGAGGTAAAACCCAACAATCTTTCTTGGTTATTTACTACTATTTATGCTAGCAATGATATAATAATTAGACAAATGTTATGGGACGACCTTAAAAATATTTATGATTACTGCAAAGGACCTTGGTTAATTGAGGCTGATTTTAATGAAGTAGTAAACTCTGGGGATAAATTTGGTGGTAGATTCATTAATCAAAAAAGAGCTAAGTCACTAATAGACCGCCTCAACTATTGTAACCTAGTGGAAGGTTTTAAAGGTTGTAAATACACATGGTCAAACTATCGTAGAAAATAAAAGGACCTAATAATGGAGATATTAGATAGTGTATACTCTAATTGTGATTGGTTACAAGATTTTGCAAATGTCACAGTAACTCACCTTCCAAAAATTCACTTGGACCATAACCCTATTTTAATCAACCTTAACAATAGAATTAACACTAGTCATGATAGGCCGTTTAGACTCGAAACCTTTTGGTGCTCCCACCCAGACTTCCCTAAAATTGTGTCTCATAGATGGGTTAATAAAGATTTAATAGGAGGCACGAAGTCTTTTCAGAAAAAGTGTTAGAATGGAAAAATACTACCTTTGGAAATATTTTTGCTAGAAAAAGAAAAATTCTAAAGAGAATTGATGGTATACAAAATTCTACTAACTACCCAACTAGTCAGTACCTTAGAGAATTAGAAGTATCCCTTATTGAAGACTATAACACCATCCTTAAAATGGAAGAAGATCACTGGAAATTGCGTTCTGGGGTTAATTGGTTAAATGAAGGGGGATGCAAATACAAAATTCTTCCATATTCAAACCACTAATCAAATGCGGAGAAATAACATTGTCTTCTTCAAGGATAACTCAGGGAATTGGATTGAGGATCAAACCTACCTAATAAATTATATAAAAAATTACTTCTATAATATTTTTACTACCTCTCATGAAAACACTAACTGGTCACCATCAAAATGGACAAGGAAAATTTCTCAAAAATGGACCTGTCTAGCATTGATAAACCATTAAAAATCATGAGATAAGGAAAGCAGTATTCTCCTTTAAACCCTACAAAGCCCTAGCTCAGATGGGTTACACCCATTTTTCTTCCAAAAATTCTGGCCCATACTAGGCAGTAAGGTCATTAATCTATGCCAAAAAATCTTTGACACAAAGGTAATGCCTCATGAAGTTAACAAAACTTACTTATGCTTAATCCTAAAATTCAACAATGCTAATAACTTAAAGAATTTTAGGCCTATTAGCCTATGTAACACAAATTTCAATGTTATAACCAAAGTCATTGCCAATCGAATCAAACCCTACCTAAAACATCTTATTAATATTCAAAAAGCGAGCTTTGTAAAAGATAGGCGAGCTAGTGATAATGCTATTATTATCCAAGAGGTCTTGAAAAAGTTCAACTCCTCCAAAGGAAGGGAAAATTATTTACTAAAACTGGACCTGGAAAAGGTTTTCGACAAATTAGAATAGTTTTACAAATAGAATGCTAAATTTTTTTTTAATTTCCCTCCTAACATAACTGCCTTAATCCTTAGTTGTATTACAACTAGTACAATCTCCATACTAGTAAATGGAAATAAAACTAAAGAATTTTATCCCACAAGGGGCATTAGACAAGGAGACCCCATGTCTCCTTATCTATTCATTTTGCACATGGACATGCTCTCAAAAAATATTGAACACCAAGTAGATACCCAAAACTAGGATCCTATTAAACTGAATCCAAGGTATCCTCTCCTATCACATTTTTTCTTCGCTGATGGCCTAACTCTAATGTGTCGAGCAAACATAAAAACAATTAGAACTATGTGGAGAAGCATGGAGAGTTTTTGTTTCCTCTCCAGGACTAGTTATCAATAAAGATAAATCCAAATTATTTGTGTCAAAGACCTGCACCGATCCCATGAAAGTTATGGATATGAATACTTTTGACATAAAAATTTGTGATATGTATGTCACATACCTAGGTTTTCCCATGCTTAACAACCACCCCAAGCACAAGGACTATCAACCTTTAATTGATAAAATACGGGCATGATTAAACAAGAATGCTAGGTGGTGAAGTATGGTAGGTAGGTGTACTTTAGCCTCTACCCTCAATACAATTCCAAATTACTTGATACAAATGTCTCTCTTGTGAATCAAAACACTAAAAGCAATTGACAAAATTCAAAGAGACTTTCTGTGGGGAACTACTAGAGACAAGAAAAAACTTCACCTAATTGGGTGGAACATGCTTACCCATACAAAATCCTTTGGTGGCTAGGCATTAAGAAAGCTAAATCAAAAAATTTCCCTTTTAACCAGCTTGGCATGAAGAATTCTTAACAATCCATCATCCCTTTGAGCTCAAGTTCTCATAAATATATATGGGCAAAGCAGGAGAATTAATGGTTGTTCAAATACTTGAAAAAGTCTCCTAAAGGGATGGACTATTTGTAAAAAATATATTAGGTGGCCAATGAATCAACATTTAAATATGAATGTATGAGATACAAACTAGATCCCAAATATTGCCAACCTAAGAAATAATATTATAGGACCCCTAACTCTTAATGAAGATAGTTTAAAAATTAAATACAATTGGAATAAAGATTATTGGGACCTACGGAAACTCTCTTTTGAGCTCCCCGAAAGTATTATTATCAACATCAACTCCGTAAGCCCTACTAGACACTATACTCGTCCCAATAATCTCATTTGGTGTATAAACCCTAGTGGTATATTCTCCACCAATTCTTGCTACAAAATAATTGATGACCAAGTTTATACAAGTGTAAATTTCAATTGGATCTGGGACCGAGAGTGCCCTAACAAAATTAAAGTCTTTTTATGGAAATGCTACCACACACGTCTTCCGACTAGAGAGTACCTTGAAATAATTGGTGTTAATATAGACCCAAGATGCTCAATTTGTAAAGGCTTCGATGAGTCTACAACCCACATCTTCTGGGAATGTACGATTGCACAATTTTTTTGGCAATCCATAGGGGTGACCATTACTCAACTAAGGCATTCGAATCACTGGGTTGACTTTCTTAGAAATTTAAACCCTAAAAAAACCAATAAATTCATAACATGGGATGAGATATTCCGCGTTGCCTTATGGGCTATTTGGAACAACAGAAACTACAACAATCTAAACAATACTAGCAACCACATCAATACAAACAAAGTCATTGACCAAGATATGGAATACCACCAACTAACATCCAAGCCTGCTACTAATAATATCAAATTAAAGATTAATATTAAGTGGCAGACTCCTCTAAAGGGGTGGTATAAGATCAACATTGATAGTGCCTTTAAGAAAAACTGCCTTCAAGCAGGAATCAACGGAGTAATTCTCAACAAAAAAGGCTAATGGAGACTGGGCTACAACAAAATAAATCCTACAATAGTAACAATCCAAGTGGAACATCAAGCATTACGACATGCACTTCAACTAATTATCAAGGAAAACCTATTCCCAGTTGAAGTTGAAACAGATTCCACGGAGGTCATACGCTTCCTTCACGATGACTATCCAACTTATGATGATTTAATTTATGAATGCATGTGGTTAATGGAGAAGCCAACTCAGCAAGGGGAAATCAAAATGAAGCATATCTTCCACGAGGGGAACATGGTAGCACACAAATTGTCAAAAGCAGCACTAATGGAAACTAGTTATAATAAATCTTGTTCTTTTGTTTTACCTCCTAAATTTGTATATATATTAGAACTTTTCCAATGGAAGTATATAGTAGTATGGCTGCTTTAGGCAATGAAAGTACCTTAGAAGGCATAACTTTAGCCCATCGAGGCGTATGTATTAGTGACAACGCAAGAGGTCACGTACCCTAGTTAGCTATTATTAATATAAGTACCTTTTTATGTCAAAAAAAAATAACTCCTACGTGGGTGTTTGGACATAAGAATTGTAGTATTTTGAAAAAATAAGTGAATTTTTTAAGTGAAAATAATATTTAAAAAATAAAATTTATATCTGCGCATAAATATATTTTTGGGCTGTTTAGAACTTTTTTGAGTGACCTGAAGTGAAGATTTTGAAAACTAGCCTTTGAGAAGTTTTTCAAAATTTCGAAAAAATTCTGAAGTTCATCTTCAATTGGAAATCGAAATTGAATAGCCAAACATTGACTTGGAAAAAAAAAAAGAAAAAAGTTTAGAAAGAAAGGAATCTCTTTTTACGACCAAACGGGCCCTAAATTTAGCCGCTCCTAGAAAATTGGTTGCATATACTTGGATTATGCGTCAAAATGTTTTCATTCTTTCATACTTTAGATGTAGCACAGAGGAAACATTGTACTCCATCCCTTTTAAAATAACACGAAAAAATTAAGTAAATAAAAAAATTAACGACCAAATTATTAAAAAATGTAGCTCAAAGTAACAATATAAAACAAGAAGATAAGTAGAATAAGAGAAGAAGATATAAATTTTTTATTTCATCAAGTGGTCAAGTGTATCCCGTATCACATTCCATGCCTCTATTTATACTATTACATTGAAGGTTACAAAAGGATTGTCTTAAACATGACATTAACATTTGAGGTCATGGGGAGAGATTATGGATGTATGAGAGTTACAATCATAATAGGGATAAGTAGTGGGAGGTTATTTACATCATGGGCAAAAGTAGTGGGAGCAATGGACATCCACAATTGCTATAGGTTTTACAATACTCCCCCTTGGATGTCCATAAATAGATAATATGCCTCGTTAAAACCTTACTAAGAAAAACTATGTGGGAAAAAATCTTAGTGAAGGAAAAAGAGTATACATATCTCTAATACGCTTTATTTGCGCCTCGTTAAAAATCTTACCAGGAAAATCCAGTGGGACAAAACCTAGTCTAAGGAAAAAAGAGTACAACACATATCTTACTCCCCCTCATGAAAATATCACTTTATTTCTCGAAGACGTCGCATTCCAATATTCTGTCTCAACTTCTCAAATGTGGATGTTGGTAATGCCTTAGTAAACATATCAACCAAATTTTCACATGAACGAATATGTTGAACATTAATTTCACCATTTTGTTGAAGATCATGCGTGAAAAAGAACTTTGGTGAAATGTGCTTTGTTCTGTCTCCTTTGATGTATCTTCCTTTCAGTTGAGCGATGAAAGCAACATTGTCTTCATATAGTATAGTTGGATTATATTTTTTCATAAGAAAACCACACATTTCCTAAATATGTTGAGTCATTGATCTCAACCAACTACATTCCCGACTAGCTTCATGAATGGCTATATCTCAGCATGATTAGAAGATGTGGCAGCTATTGTTTGTTTCATTGAACGCCATGATATAGTTGTACTTCCATATGTAAAAAAATAGCGTGTTTGAGATCGGACATTATGTGGGTCAGACAAATAACCTGCATCAGCGTAGCCAATCATTTCTGACTTGATTCATTAGAATAGAACAATCTCATATCTAGAGTTCCCTGAAGGCTTCTAAATATATGCTTAACACCATTCCAGTGTCTTCTTGTTGGGGAGGAACTGAATATTGCTAATAAGCTTACAAGAAAAGCAATCTGTGGCTGGATATTGTTAGCAAGATACATCGGTGCCCCAATTGCATTAAGATATGGAGCTTCATCACCAACGAGCTCTTCCTCATTTTCTTGAGGTCGAAATGGATCTTTATTTATGTCAAGCGATCTCACAATCATTGGAGTACTCAATGGATGTGCATTATACATGTAAAATCACTTTAAAACCTTTTCAGTGTATGTTGATTGATGGACAAAAATTCCTTTTGTTACATGCTCAATTTGTAGGCCAAGACAAAATTTTGTTTTTCATTTTAAATTCTTTCTTCAAACACTCTACATCATTTGGAAGCTCTTTAGAAGTTCCAATGATATTCAAGTTATCAACATACACAACTATGATGAAAAATTCAGATCCAGACCTCTTAATAAAGACACAGGAGAAAATATGGTCATTATTGTACCCTACCTTTAGCAAATACTCGCTAAGGTGATTGTACCACATTCTCTCTGATTGCTTCAATCCGTATAAGGATTTCTGAAGCTTTATTGAACATGTTTCCCTTGAACTTTTATGTGCTTCAGGAACTTTAAATCCTTTATGGATTTTCATAAAAATTTCATTGTCCAAGGAGCCATATAAGTAGGTTGTGACAACATCCATCAATCGCATATCAAGCTTTTCATGGGCTGCAAGATTTATTAGATACCTGAAGGTAATTGCATCTACTACAAGAGAATATATCTCTATATAATCAATGCCAAGCTTTTGCGAAAATCCTTGTAGAACAAGTCGTGCTTTATATCTTACGACTTCACCTTTCTCATTTCGTTTTCGCACAAAAACCCCATTTGTACCCCACTGGCTTGACACCTTCAGGCGTTCAAACTATTGGTCCGAAAACTTCACATTTTCGAGTGAAACCAATTCCACTTGAATTGTGTTTTTCCATTTTGGCCAATCATTTCTTTGTCTACATTCATCGATAGATTTTGGCTCAAGATCCTCATTTTGTTGCATTATGTCAATTGCAACATTATATGCAAAAATGTTGTTAACAACAACGTTATTTCGGTTCCAATTTTTTTTATAGAGACATAACTTATTGAGATCTCTTCATTTTCATCATTTTCAGGTACTAGAACCTCCTGTGATGTCTTATCAATTACTATATATTTATGCTCCTCTTGAGTTATTGCCTCCATGTTATGATCAACTTGATCATTTTCTCCTTTCCTTTTTTGGGAATTTTTATCCTTGGAACCGATTGGTCTACCACGTTTAAGGCGTGGCCTAGACTCATTTGCATTATCATACTGTCTATCTGAGATATCAACTCGAATTAGAGCATATACAGCTGGAATATGCGATTTAGTAACCCATGGAATGTTAGTAAATGCATCTGGCAATTGATTCGCAACATTTTGCATATAAATGATCTTTTGAACTTCTTGTTCACGTTGATTAGTACGAGGATCCAAATGAGATAGAGATAATACGTTCCAATCTATCTCTTTTTCCAGCCATTTATTTTCTCCCCCTAATGTTAGAAAAACTGATTCATCAAAATGACAATCAGTAAATCTGGCTGTAAACAAATCTCCAGTCATAAGTGTCGCGCCCTTTCTTTCCTCGCGGAGATCGGGTTTATGAAATTCGGTTGAGACAACTCTTTCCTTTTGGGAAAGGGGTTTGTGTTTTTGAGATTCTCCACCTAACGATTTTTAAAGGTGCGTTAGGACAGCAAAGGAGTTCATTTACAACTACGTTGTTAATCAAAGATAGGGTAAGGACTTGAAATTATCCGAAAGGAAAGGTGTTAGGCACCCCTCAGGATCCACAAATGTGGTTCCCGGCCAAACAACTTTTGTGAATTTGTACGGCTTAGCAAACAAACAAATAAAGGCTCAAATAAGAGGGGATTTAAGTCTTAAGCATGCAGATATTTGAAAATAATAAAGAAGGTTAGATTTTGAAAGGATTACGATCTAAGCATATAAAGGGTATCCTAGGTTTATAATAATATGGATCACATCAATGCAATACCCGGTAACCACTCCTCGAAGAGGGGCTACACGTGGTATTAGCGCACCGGTCATCATATCCATATTCTACCCTTTCCCACCCCGTGAAAGTAACTAAATCGAGTGTTGGTCTCGACCTCTATTGCATGCTGTTACCAGTCCCTTCCTATCAGTCCCCGAGGAAATTAGGACTCCTATCCTAAAGAAAGGTTCTAGGCAGACCCTCAGGTTTTAAAGGTAAAAATTCTAGGGCGACAGATAAGAAAATAGGTAGGAATGCACATAAGGGAAGAACATGGAAAGAAATTAAGGGGTTCAAGTATACCTCCACACAAAGTACACATAAACAACATGACTCATACACAGTTAAGGTCTTTTGATTCAGATCCTAAAACATGGTATCTAAATGATAATAACAAAGAGGCAGATTTCCAATTTTATCAATTTAATCACCTAAGGTTTTTCTAGGTGGGGGACAGTGTATACTAATTATCTGAATTGTTAGAGGGACTGTTGAAAATTATTACCTACACATGTTGTTCTAGGTGTTCAGAGCTCAGAATTATTACCAGTTGTTTTAGAGAAACTGAGTGAAGTGTTTTATACCTTTTACATACATCAGTAGTTAGACTAGGTGTTGTTAAGAGAGTATGAATGAAATCCTAAAACATGGTATCTAATGCACATGTAGGGATGCAGAATGATGCATATGCAGAATTCTAAGAAGGATATCTAAATGCTCACATCATTATGCACGATTTAAGAATATGCAAGAGTACAGTTTGTTAGTGTTATCCTAGGAACAGGATTTCTAAGTGCGCATAGCAATATGAAACATGATCGCAGAAGATACCAATTATTAACATTATTTACCCTATCACATAATTTTCTAAGTGATGAATGACAGTACTGAAACAAGATGCTGAAACAGTGTTCATAAAGCCTAAATAACATGATTTCTAATGCATGATATGCTTTGCACATGTTGATCCTAAAAATTATTTCTATTGCGCAAATAAGGAATGTAAACCTAATAGCATGGTTTCTACCCTTTAATATTTATAACACGCATAACTACCCTTTTTCCTTTTTACTATCCATCCCCAATAGTTGTTTACAAATAATTATTAAAGGCCATTTGCATAAATTACATAACTGAATAAAGAAAAGAAGAAGTTATACTATAGGGAGCCCACCAATAGGCCCAAGATCTCCAGAATGCCTCATTGCCATTCCATTCACAACCTTTCACATGGTCCAGGTGTGTCAGAATTCCCTAAGGATCTCAAGGGATCCCGGGCAGTGCTCACACCCAGATTTCATAGCCAAGATGGAGTAAGTGCAGTGTGGAAAGGCCAGCTCTTGTGTGTCAAAGTTCAGAGGGAGCTCAAGGGTCCATGGGCAATGCTCACACAAGAGGGGCAGAACCTAATGTCTAAGAGTATAATGGAAGTGCTCATAGTGAGTAAGAACAATTTTAAATTAGGTTTGAGAAAGAGAGAGGTTTAATGAAGATTAGCTTGAAAAGGGTAAGGCAGTAACATAACCAACATACTCAAACAACACACACAGAAAAAATAACCGGAAATTAAGACAAGTTCAACAACCACAAGCAGGGATAGAGGGGTAGGGGACAAGTATGAAGCATATAGGGAGAACATACAAAGCAGGGTCACATACAGGTTCATAGAAAAGGTTCTAGTACAACATGTGTTCAAGATCACATAAAGACTAAGTAACATATAGTACATATTATGGTGTGCTAGGCATCAAAGAAGACAGAGGGGAAGCAAAATCATGTTGAAACATGCAAAGGGGGTAGTAAACATGCTGAGGCTAAAAAGGGAGGTATTAAGAACTAAAGAAGCAAAGTATACATACTAATTGCAAGTTGAGCAACAAAACCATAAGTAAAAGCATATAAGAAATAAGATGAAATGAAATACCAAAAGAAACATATTGTTTTGAAGCTTTAAACTAAATTGAGGACATACCAGTTAGGTGATGACAAACAGAGAATAAAGAATAGGCAAGTAGAATAATCAGTCTTGGCTTGCAGCCGACTGATAATAGTAGGTAACCAGAAAGAGAACAGTAAAGAGTATGTATGTGTGTAAAAGAGAGAGTGGAACAATGTGTGTGTTTGTGTCTAAAAAATAAGAGAAGAGTATGCATATATATAGTTTTGAAAGCTGGGTGAAAAGTAAGGTAAAAATCAGAATCAATCAATAATTATGAGACTTGGTATCAATATGAGTGAAATCAGCACAAGTACTGAATAAGCATAATACAAGAAGGAGAAGTAAAGACTGAAAGGTATTGATAAGCAAAAATAGAGTAGAACCACATAATAAGCAAGGATAATAGCAGCCGGAAACCCTAACAAGCGAACATGGGGTAAGAATCACGAGATCACAGAGTATTCATGAGAACATAGTGAACATAATAGAAGAAGTAAACCTATTATCGAAAACAAACTCAGAGCCACAGATTAAAGTCAAGACTTTGAGGTTTTTAACGAAATAACTCAGACAAAAAGGGAAAAAGCTCAAATATATCTTAAACATAACGAAAATCATAATATAATACTTAAAATCTGAAGGGAAATAATTTTTGAAAAGAGGTTTGAAAACCCTAGTTTGAAGATGAAGAATCACTTCATAAAAATCGAAAAACCCTTTTGAAAACACTAAAAATAGCTCGGAATAAGCCAAGATCTGTTATAGATCTATGAAAATCAAATACTGATAGTTAGGGTTTCATAGAGACAACCCAAAGAGAAGGAGAATCGGCTAAAGAACCACTGGTTCTAGCCGGAAATGAAGAAATCTTACTCGGACGGCCGTAGATGGCCGGAAACGGCATGAAAGGCCATAAGTGGGAGTTGGACCGCTCCAGGTTCTCAGGACAGTGTCAAGCCGACGTGGGAGGAGATACATAGGCTAGGAGGGGTGAGACCTCATGGTTTCCGGCAAGGGAAGTGGCCGGAAAAGGGAGACAGGGNGGGGGGGGGGGGGGGAAGGTGAGAAGGTTCTAGAGAGAACCAGAAAGAAGGTGAGAGAGAATGAAACAGGGGAAAAATGAGAAGGGGGCAGTCGTTTAGGATTAAATATGGTAAGGATTGATCTGGGTCGTTGATTTGAATTAATCAACGACTTAGATTAGAGGGGGGTGTTGGGTCGGGTATTTTGTGAGGACTGGGCTGGGTAGTTAGGCCAGTTAAATGAGTTAGGGGTCCGTATTAGTTAGGCTAGGATTAAAATTAAAAGTGGCTAATTGTTAAATACCCATAAAAATAGATAAATGATTTATAAAAATAGTTAATAATTATAATAAATGAAATTTACGCTTAATAAAATTAAATTAACATGATTAATTAGTATTTAAAATATAAAATGACTAATTATTGGATAAAAAACGGTATAAAACATATGATTAGGCTATAATTGCAAAGTTATTGCAATTATAGCCAAAGAGTGCCAATCTGGCTAATTGTGAAATAATTTGGTCTTAGTAGGACCCTAAATAATAAATTAAACCAAGAAATGCTTTTGAAATTATTTGTAATTCAATTTTGTAATTAATTATTAGAAATAAAATACTGGATAAATTAATAAAACTATGGAAAAATTATAGAAAAATATCAATTGCTATGAAAGCATGTTTTTGAAGGTATATATGCAATTTTAAAATAGATTGAGGAAAAATTGGGTATTAACAGCTGCCCCTCTTGAACCGGGAAGGATGGAAGAGTTGTCGGGTAAAGATATGATGGCCAATTTTGACCGAGCGAAACGATTCAGAGAGGTTTAGGCCGCACCCTGTTTTCTGAGTTGCCTACATATCCCTGGTTTTACAGGAATCAGGGAGTATGTAGTTCAGGATTCATCGGTGAAGTATACATATGAAGTTTCTTACAATAGCGGACGCAACATTTGGGACTGATTGAATAAGCGGCTTACAGGGTGGTTAAAAGAGTTGGAGCGGAACCGCTCCTGCCGGGATGGCAGTTTGCTCGCCGGATTACCTGCAAATAAATAATACAATCATATATTATGCGTAATTTAAACATGAAGCAAATTCCCGTTGGACCATGAATGATGTCTTCGGACGGTTAAGGATGACGTCCTCAGACCATGACGTCCTAGGCTATGAATTTCTTGATGCAGGATTCGCAGGCCATGAAAATGATGTTCTTGGGCCATGAGGATGGTGCCTTCGAACCATGACGCCTTTGAATAATGATATGCAAAATTGAGAGAGATCCTCAAGCCATGACATGATGTCCTGGGCTATGAAGATGGTGCCTCCGAACGATGACGCCTTTGGATAAGTTGGCGATATTTCAGCCCATGCAGATGCAATAGAATAATGCTGACTAGACAGAGCTTAGTCTTGCGAATAAAAAGGCAGAGCTTAGCCCGAAAGGAAAGCGAAGTAAATAGTGCTTGAGACAGCGGTTAGTCGCGAACGGTAAATTGGAGGCAGAGCTTAGCCTCGGAAGGCAGAATGGTAGTTTTATGCAACGCATATGGAGACAACACTTAGTCTCGGAAGGCAGAATGGTAGCCTTATTCAATGATGTAGATGGAGGTAGAGCTTAACCTCGTAAGTCAGAATGGTAGCCTTATGCAATGATGTGGATGGAGGTAGATATTAACCTCGGAAGGAAGAATGCTAGCCTTATGCAAAGATGCAAATGCAGATGGAGACAACATTTAGTCTCGGAAGGCAGAATGGTAGCCTTATGAAAAATATAGATGCAGATGGAGAAAACATTTAGTCTCGGAAGGCAGAATGGTAGCCTTATTCAATGATGTAGATGGAGGTAGAGCTTAACCTCGTAAGTCAGAATGGTAGCCTTATGCAATGATGTGGATGGAGGTAGATATTAACCTCGGAAGGAAGAATGCTAGCCTTATGCAAAGATGCAAATGCAGATGGAGACAACATTTAGTCTCGGAAGGCAGAATGGTAGCCTTATGAAAAATATAGATGCAGATGGAGAAAACATTTAGTCTCGGAAGGCAGAATGGTAGCCTTATGCAAAAAATAAAATGACAGTAGGAATTCTTAGCTGGTGATGAATTGCGACATTGTGATTATTGAGAGCATTGTGACTGCGGAGCATTGAGGAATGTGCGAGCGTCGACAAGTGCAACAGTTTTGAGAGTCGTATTTTGGACAACGTTTGTCCCCTGGGAGGACAGTTCTTTTAAGTATTTTTCAACCTTAGTGTCTGCAACCAAAGAAAGATCGTGAGTTCTATAAACGGGGGTTAGTTTGTATCCCCGCTAGCTTCTCTTGACTTGCTGGGCTCGACCTGATGATACTGTCTGTATTATTGGGGTAACGTTGCTAAACAAATCTGTTTCAAAAACAAACATGCATGATTTTGTAAAAGCATAAAAATATAATTTTGGGATGAACCGACGACCGTGACACGACTCGGGACATTGCAACCTCTCCTGCTACGGAATTTTGAGGGTCCTCCTCAAAATTTTTCCCCAATTTGGTGAGTGAATGTCTCTGACTGTTGCTCGTGCGGCGATTGGCTGAACTTGCTTTAGAATTTTGAGGGTCCTCCTCAAAATTCTGCCCCAGTTTCCAATTGCGGGGAAAAATAAAAATTTTATTGAATTGTGACCGAACCCATAGGGCTGCCTACGTATCCCCTCTTAAACGGGAATCAGGTCAGGCGTAGTTCAATTTACATCATTGAGAAAGCATAAATACTACACATAGTAGCG
Source organism: Nicotiana paniculata (assembly GCA_005239505.1). Taxonomy (NCBI): domain Eukaryota; kingdom Viridiplantae; phylum Streptophyta; class Magnoliopsida; order Solanales; family Solanaceae; genus Nicotiana; species Nicotiana paniculata. Next base: position 36,714 of record ML348023.1, on the reverse strand, counting down.
TTTGACTGCATCTGAATTGATTAGCTTTGGCCATACTTCTCCGTCCATTTCTGTGAGTTTAAGTGCTCCTCCTGTCAGTACCCTGTGAACCATGTACGGACCCTTCCAGTTGGGAGAGAACTTCCCTTTGGCTTCATCTTTATGTGTAAAGATCTTCTTCAGCACTACCTTCCCTGGTGTGAACTGTCTAGGCTTGACTCTCTTGTTGAAGGCTCGGGTCATTCTGTTATGATAGAGTTAACCATGGCAGACTACATTCATTCTCTTTTCGTCTATGAGAGCTAGTTTCCCATAACGACTCTTTACCTATTCTGAGTCGCTGAGCTCAGATTCTTGTATAATTCTTAGAGATGGAATCTCAACTTCGGCAGGAATAACAACCTCAGTACCATAAACTAGCATATAGGGAGTTGCCCCTATTGAGGTGCGAACTGTGGTGCGATATCCCAATAAGGTAAATGATAACTTCTCGTGCCACTGCTTGTGCCTTTCTACCATCTTTCTTAGTAGCTTCTTGATGTTTTTATTGGCGACTTCTACAACTCCATTCATCTGAGGTCTGTAAGCTGTGGAATTCTTGTGTTTGATCTTGAAAGCCTCGCACATAGCTTTCATCAAGTCACTGTTGAGATTGGAACCATTGTCGGTGATGATTGACTCAGAAATCCTGAATCGACAAACAATACAGTCGCGGACAAAGTCTGCCATGACTTTCTTAGTCACTGCTTTGTAGGATGCTACTTCGGCCCATTTGGTGAAATAGTCGATGGCTACCAGAATGAACCTGTGTCCGTTGGAGGCGGCAGACTCGATTGGTCCAATAACGTCCATGCCCCAGGCGAAGAACGGCCTTGGTGAGCTTGTTTTGAGGTATCTTTATCATATCTGCGTGTATCTGACAACGGTGGCATTTCCGGACATACTGGATGCAGTCCGTTTACATAGTCATCCAAAAGTAACCAGCTCGGAGTATCTTCTTTACTAGAACAAAACCGTTCATATGCGGGCCACAGGTCCCAGCATGAATCTCCTCTTGCAGCTTGGATGCTTCCTTTGAATTGACACAACGTAATAATCCCAAATCGGGAGTCCTCCTATATAGGATTCCTCTGTTGTGAAAGAAGTTGTTGGATAGTCTTTGAAGTGTACATTTCTGAGTGGGATTCACAAGCTCTGGGTAATCTTTTTTTGCCAAATACTCCTTGATGTCATGAAACCAAGGATTTCCATCTGCTTCCTCTTCGACATGGGCACAATAGGCTGGCTGCTTATGGATCTTTACGGGAATAGGATCAATGAAATTCTTGTCCGGGTGTTGGATCATTTAGGACAAAGTAGCCAATGCATCGACGAACTCATTCTGGATTCTGGGGACATGCCGAAATTCTATCTTTGTGAACCTCTTTCTTAATTCCTGTACGTGGTGAAAATACGACAATATCTTGGAATTCTTGGTAGCCCACTCTCCTTGTACCTGATGTACCAACAAATCTGAGTCACCAATCACTAATAGATCCTGGATGTTCATGTCAATGGCCATGTTGAGCCCTAAGATACAAGCTTCATACTCTTCCATATTGTTGGTGCAGGGGAATCTGAGTTTGGCAGATACCGGATAATGCTGACCGGTTTATGATATTAGGACTTCTCCAATGCCAATTCCCTTGAATCTCGGTGCTCCATCGAAGAACATTCTCCAACCGTCATAGGATTCTGCAATATCTTCTCTTATGAATGACACCTCTTACTCAAGAAAATACATTTTCAAATGTTCGTATTCTCCATCTACAGGGTTCTCAGCAAGATGGTCTTCCAGTGCTTGTCCCTTGACTGCTTTCTGAGTCACATCGATAATATCAAACTCACTCAACAGGATTTTCCACTTGGCTATCTTGCCAGTGAGCATGGGCTTCTGAAAAACGTACTTTAATGGATCCATTCTCGATATGAAATACGTTGTGTAGGCACAGAAGTAATGCCTCAGCTTCCGAGCTACCCAAGTCAAAGCACAACAAGTGCATTCCAATAAAGAATATCTGGCCTCGTACGGAGTGAACTTCTTGCTGAGATAATAAATGGCTTCCTCCTTTCTTCCTGTTTCATCGTGCTGCCCCAGAACGCAGTCGAAAGCTCCACCATCTTACACTACAAGGTAGAGTAACAGAGGTCTACCTGGCTCAGGCGGTACCAAGATTGATGGTGTTGACAGGTATGACTTGATTTTGTCGAAAGCCTTTTGACAATTGGTCCACTTTGTTGCGGTATCCTTCTTCAGCATCTTGAAGATCGGCTCACAGATAACTATAGACTGTGCTATGAATCGGCTGATGTAATTAAGTCTCCCCAAGAAACTCATCACACCTTTCTTGTTCCTTGGCGGTGGTAGTTCTTGAATGTCTTTGACCTTTGACGGATTCAATTCTATCCCTCGGCGGCTGACAATGAACTCGAGAAACTTTCCAGCAGGAACCCCGAATGTACACTTCGCGGGGTTCAGCTTCAGATTGTATTTTCACAACCTTTTGAAGAACTTCATCAAATCTTCTATGTGGTCAATGGATTTCCTAGACTTGATAATAACATCATCCACGTATACCTCGATCTCCTTGTGAATCATGTCGTGGAAGATGGTGGTCATAGCCCTCATGTAGGTGGCCCCTGCATTCTTCAGGCCGAACGGCATCATCTTGTAACAGTACACTCCCCACGGTATAATGAAAGTCATTTTCTCAGCATCTTTCTCATCCATCCAGATCAGATGATAACCAGCGAAGCAATCCACGAATGATTATAGTTCATGCTTGGTGCAATTATGAATCAGGATATGTATATTTGGCAAAGGGAAGTCGTCTTTCGGACTAGCCCGGTTCATATCCCTGTAGTCGACACAGACTCTGACCTTCCCATCCTTCTTTGGTACTAGCACATGTTGGCTAACCATGTCGGGTACTCAACTACCCTGAGAACCTTGGCGTTGATCTGCTTGGTTACTTCTTCTTTGATTTTCAAACTCATGTTGGGTTTGAACTTCCTGAGCTTTTGTTTTACCGGTGGACTCATTGGATTGGTTGGCAATTTGTGAGCCACAATAGACGCACTTAGACCAGTCATGTAATCGTCGACCAGGCGAATATGTCCTCATACTCCTTTAGAAATTTTGCGTATTCTTTCTTTTCTGAAGGCGACAAATGAATGTTGATTTGTGTTTTCTTGAAAGTTTCTGAATTCCCAGGTTGATGATTTCAGTCTCGTCCAGGTTAGACTTAGTCCTGTTCTCTAAATTCTCAACTTCTTTAACAATCTCGTCAGGTATGTCATCTTCTTCTGAATCCACATCCATTTGCTGTATTGTCTCATTGCATGTCACAGTCATTGGTTCATCAACACAGGAAATAGTAATGCTGTAAGATAAAATAATGAGAGAAAATGATAATAAATGAATACAGATTCGTTGAAACATAAAAGTGATTCTCAGCATCTTCCTCATCCATCCAGATCAGATGATAACCAGAGAAGCAATCCACGAATCATTGTAGTTCATTCCTTGTGCAATTATTAATCAGGATATGTATATTTGGCAAAGGGAAGTCGTCTTTCATACTAGCCCGGTTGAGATCCCGGTAGTCGACACAGACTCTGACCTTCCCATCCTTCTTTGGTACTGGCACATGTTGGCTAACCATGTCGGGTACTCAACTACCTTGAGAACCTTGGCGTTGATCTGCTTGGTGACTTCTTCTTTGATTTTCAAACTCATGTCGGGTTTGAACTTCCTGAGCTTTTGTTTTACCTGTGGACACATTGGATTGGTTGGCAATTTGTGATCCACAATAGACGCACTTAGACCAGTCATGTCGTCGTACGACCAGGCGAATATGTCCTCATACCCCTTTAGAAATTCTGCGTATTCTTTCTTTTCTGAGACAAATGAATGTTGATTCGTGTTTCCTTGACAGTTTCTGAATCTCCCAGGTTGATGATTTCAGTCTCTTCCAGGTTGGACATAGGTCTGTTCTCAAAATTCTCAACTTCTTTGACAATCTCGTCAGGTATGTCATCTTCTTCTGAATCCATGTTCGTTTGCTACGTTGTCTTATTTCATGTCACAGTCATTGGTTCATCAACACAGGAAATAGTAATGTTGTAAGATAAAATAATGAGAGAAAATGATAATAAATGAATACAGATTCGTTGAAACATAAAAGTGATTTTCGAATGTTTTGGAACATTGGAGATTTTATTGGAAAATGCAAAAAAATAGAAATGCGGAAAAGGAAATCATTAGCAAAATAAAATAAACAATTCTTGTTCAGCCTTGCTACCCCGGGACTCACCGGGCCCTGGATCTTGTGTGATATGTTGATGATGCTAGAGTGCACGAACTAACCTTTGTGGAGGGGAATAAATAAATAAACAAAGAAGAAAACAAAAACAAAAGGTAGCCAAGTCAGTGAGGATTATGAAAAGTATTGCGGTATTTAAGATCATAGGGACAATGGTGTAAGTTTTCCCCTCAATTCCCTCCATTAAAGTCCTAGCGACCATAGCTAGGCAGGTGTGCATCCTTTCTCCCTTCATCGAAAATATTAGCATTCCCAGAAATCACACAATAAATACGAAAACCCGGCAATGTGTCCAACTCAAAGGAGTGATGGAAAGTTCATCATGCTAAAGGCGATATGACTTGTTGTGCCCATAACGCTCATAAAGGAACTCAAATGGTATATAAGACTTCTTCATACAGAGTAACTCATCATTTTTCTTGAAACACCTCATTTTCAAGAAACCTAGGGAAGTGTGATTTTCCGGTACCAACAAACCAGGGATATCCCATGGGAGTCCAGCAAAGCCTCCTATTTCTTCTAAAAGAGGAGTCATTTCTATGTCGCCAAAATGGAAAACAACTCTCTTCTCATCCCAAAACATGGTGGCGGCCTCAATTAATGCATTGTTTGGCTGAATGTCTAATAAAAAAGGGTAAATTCCTGAGGACTCTTTTTACATGGTTTTGGTCACTTGGTGAGAGATTTTTCCACCAATCCAGCAGCAAAGGTGGGATATTTTGAACCATGACGAACCTGGGGACTTCGTGCCTCATTTCTGCAAAAAAAAAATAAAGTTATCCCTTCCCCCCTCTAGATTTGGATATTTAAACATTAATGTTCAACATATTGGCATGTTTTCTCCAAATAATGCACAGATCGTTATTGTGTCCATTGGGATTACGGAAATCCCAGCAGACTTTGGACAAGGCTTTCCTTAGCGGGCTATCACGCGGACAACGTTCTAACACATACTAGTTTTGGACATGGTGCATGCACAGTTAATATTAGGGTGGGGTTTCTAGAAGAATCTAGATCGGAACCCTCAAGCGAACAACTTAAGAGGGAAAGTAACGGAACTATCGACTGCACCGCTGATCGACTAATTTTACCACAAATAAGCCTTTCCAAATTTAAAGGGTGATTTCGAAAGAGCACAGACACTCATCAAGTGCCACTATGGTATTAATTAGGCACGAGTGAAATATGATGTGGAGCATGCTTTATGCAAAGATAAACAACACGTTGTCAAATATTTTGCATGATGAAAATAGTAAATGCAGTATTAAAATGAAACGCAAGGACTTGAAAAGAAAGGAAAACAAGAAGAAGTTAGTTCGTGCAATGTGAAAGTTGTAATAAAGTAAGCGAGGACTAAGGGTGGGGAGATACATGGTATATCAATTTAAAAGGTGACTCAGAGAAAATAAGTACGAAAAGAATACGCATGTTAGAGCCAATTTGAGCAAAGAAGGGAAAATAAGGGAAGGGACTCGCATTTTAATACGAATTCAAATAGAGGGAGAATAGGAGAAAGGGTGTGCATGCAACAAAGGAAAACGGAGCGGGATATTCATGTAATAGAAAGAATAATAAAAAGGACAAGGAAACATGTTTATCATAGAAGACTAATTCATATAAATCAAATTCGCTATGGTAAGAGCCTAAATATCCCCAGCAGAGTCGCCATGCTGTCGCGCCCCATTTTCTCGCGAAATCAGTTTTCGACATGTGACAACTGTTTTAAGGAGGTGTTAAAAGAGGAGAGTCGCCACCTAACGGTTTTAAGGTGTGTTAGGGAACCTATTTGCATATGACTCGGGTTTAACTCGTTTGCATCACCAAAGATCGGGTAAGGGCTCGAAATTACCTCGAATAAGCAGGTATTAGGAACTCTTCGAGGTCCAAAAGTGTGGGTTCCGACTGAACTCGAATTATATGAATTAGTTAGATAAACAAAATAGAGAGAAAACAAGAAGTTTGGGGAATTTTATTATCAAAAGACTTTGAACACTTGATTCAAAGATAAGATGGGGGATCCTAAGTTTTTTAGCCTAAAGGATCACCCCGTGCAACATAAATAATACTTCATAACTCCCTAAAGATCGGGTGTTACTCGTATTATTCAGCGAAAACAGACTATCATCTACTGCTACACGATTACTATCTTTAAGTTTTTACCTAAAGCGCACTAGTTGATTCTAAATCATGCCTTATGCATGCACTACTCGTCCCATGCCTATGGTCCAGGAGGTATTTGGACTTCTATCTTAGGTGGTTCTAGACTTGACTTAGGCTGATCAAAAATGTTAAAACTAGGTGACAAATTAAGACAAGAAGGACTGCAATTAAATCCATCTAAAGGCTCACATTAGACTCCGTAATTAGACAAACAAATGCACGCGAGCATATTTTACATATTAAGCAGTTTTTAGAATTGAAGGGATTGCAGTTGTTAAGATCTATAGGTATAGTTTCTAGATGGTCTGATTCAGATACGCAAGCCATTTTTTAGACCTAGGATCTCTAAATTACCAGTTGGTAAGTGTCGGGCACTACTAAACCATTTATTACAGATTATCAGTTAACAAATCTATAGGCATGATCTCTAAGTGATTTATATAATAAGGAACGGTGGGACTTACTGAAAGTGCTCAGAATTATTACGCTTCCTAATAATCTCATGGATAGACAATAAAACAACATTTGAAAAGCAAGTAGTGATATCCTATAGGCATGATCTCTAAAGCTTGGCAATTGGAATTGATTTTATACAATTAACTCCTGTAGGAATGCTTTCTAAAAACTGACAGTTGGAACTGATTTTACACATTTAGCTCCTATAGGCATGATATCTATTAAGTATATTAAGGAGCAGTCATTAGCAAATAATTACTATAGCCATGCTGTCTAGCAACACATAGAAGCAGACCTAAGAATAGGGAGAATACTTAGGCATTGACAACATACTAATTATGTGAGTGTGTGATTCCCTAATGACATGATTTCTAATAGTGCACAAAGAGATTCACATATAACCAAATATATCACACGAAATCCTATGAACTTGCTTTCTACCATTTTCAAGCAAGTACTAAGAGATACCAATATCCCAATTTCACTATTACCCCAATTGTTATTACAGAATTATTACAGGCCCAAATAATGAATAAAATTATAAAATGATATAAATAAATACAGTAGGCCCAAGACAGGCCCAAAAGATACCCATCCCTGCCAGGACTTCAACAAAACTCTTTCTCCACACAGATCTCAACATAACCCAGAAACCATAAGAGAACTCGAACCAAACCCAACAGTCATGGTTTGATCATAGGATCCAGGAAAACAATAAATTTGCACATTTCAGTAAGCAGAAAGAGGGGCAGAATTGAGTAGTCGGGAAAATATCCAAAGAACCTCATTCCCTAGTGTGTCAAAGTTCACAAGGGTCTCAGAGTGGACCCCGAGTAGTGCTCACACTAGGGAGGTTAATAAGGAAAGCTTTAGTGGCCTTGGCTTTCATACGGCCAAGAATTATAGGCTCAGAATTGGGTAAACAACCAATGAAAATAGTAGTCAACTAGCAGAGTTTAAAGGAGTGCATTTGCATTTTCTAGAAGCAAGCATTACAAAAGTGATCACATATTGAACACATTAACACATAGGGTACACAAACTCAAGAGACATGTTAATGTTGCAAGTCCACACTTAGCACTTTGGGGAAGGGTACATCTGTAAGAAGCAAAGAGGGATTATGGCTTCTGGGATTACACATTAATAAGTAAGGGAGCATCAGGCTAGTTAAGACAAACAATTAACATTAAATTAACAAGTTCAAGGATCAAACTATGCTAAACACTAGGGATTAAATAGTGCAACTTATACTAATGAGGCAAGCAGAATCAGATGTTATAGGGTACACAATTTAAGCAAACTAGTTTGAAAGGTTCTACCTAGTTGCTAGGGGTACAGAATTGGGCAAGGTAAAAACATATTAAGTGATAGAATGATATAGAAGAAAATCACAACTAGACTGAGGGTTTTATCATACATTAGGGCATATCACAGAGATAAATCAGTTACTATAAAAATCCAGGACAAGGTAGAAGACACACGGATGTCATCTAACTAGTGTAAACACTCAAAGTATCTATATGTTAAGCTAAACAAACTTCAAACAGTCTAATTTATTCAAGTTAAACACACACATATTTTAGGACTGACAATTTAGGCACGAACAAGTGCTAGAGGGGTTCATATTATAAGAAGAATCACGCATAGATATAGTCTATAAAACACATTAGGTTATGTAATTTTAGAAGCATGAATATGCTAAATAGAACATAAGAGAATGAACATTGCAAAGGTTGAGAATTAACGAGTTACTGATCGACAAGTAGACAAACAAGAAAAGAGTAGAGCCACTTTAAGTGTTAACAAAGCAGTATAACCCAAAACCTTAGATGTGTCAAGTTCCCAAGGGCTTCAAGGAACCCAGGGAAATGCTCACACCCAAAGAAGGTCGAGAAAATAGGAAATCTGGTGGCCTTGGATTTCAACCGGCCAAGAGCCAAAATAGAACAAGAAAATGAATGAACAACAGAGTGAAAGAGCTTAGTTTTTAGTGGAATTTTTTAGCGATTCCCAGTCTGTCCAAGAGGGAATGGGGGAGGGGCTTATATAGCAGTAAAAATAGAGCAACAAACAAGGAAACAAAGTAATTTAAGCAATAAATAAGGAAAATAAACATGCAAATCGATCTAAAATCAATTTAACAGAGAAATCTGTAAACCTTAGTTTTTTAGGAAAAGTGTAAATCAGCAGAATCTAAACAAAAATCGAACTCACATAGTAGCATTGAACGTATTTAGACGAAATAACGCTCAAAATCAGAGATTCGACCTATTTTGGTTTGATTTTGGAAGAGATTGCTTTCCATGTTTAGGCAAGCACTTAGGTAACACCACAAGAGATTAACCAGTACCAAAAGGGGTCAAATATGGCAAGAAAATAGTAGCCGAATCCCATTATTAGTGGGATTAGAAGGGGGATTTAGGGGGGAGGCGACTAGGGTTCTTCAGAGAAAGAAGGGGAGGTTGAGAGAGTTTAGGAGCGGCGGGTTAGAGGGGAATGGGTTAGGATTTGGGGTTAGGTAATTTAAGAAGGGAGATTAAACGTGGGTCGTTGATCTTAGAGATCAACGGCCAGGATTTTGAAAGGGTTAGGTCGGGTTGGCTAGGCGAGTCGCGATCGGGTTTTGGTCATGGGTCATCTGGCCTTGGACTGGGTTATTTGGGCTAGGTGTTTGAGGGATTTGGGCCACTCATTTGGTTCGAAATTGGCTTAAATAATTGGGTTGTTGTTTAAATACCCAATATTTATAAAAAATAATTTATAAAAGTAATTAATAAATAACAAAAAATAATTCTCACTAAAATGATTGAAAATAATAACTTAACATTATAAAAATATAAAAAATTATTTTGGCACAAAAATGTAATTATACATGAATATAGGCTATTATAGTAAAAAATGTGCAACTAGCCTAAAAAATGCAAATGCAATTATAAAAAATTTATAAAACATATATGTTGGTGTAAATAATAATTTTGAATGATTAAGTCATCACAAAATAATTTGAAGGATAAATATTAGATATCTATATAATAAAATGCAGAAAGAAATTAATTTAGAGCCTTTAAAAATTAAGGAAAACCATGGAAAGTGCTTGCATAGGTTTGTAACCTAAATGATGATGAAAATATGCTATTTGAAAGTATATATGAATTTTAAAAATATGAGATAAAAATTGGGTATCAACACATGCCGCAACATGTTTTGATATAGGCCGAGGGCCTCATTGATTTATGCCACGATTGGCTTGATATAACATTTGGGTTGAAGGAGCCCCTCCGAAGTACGTACACACCCTTAGTGAGCACAGGTAACTACTGAGTGCGAGTGTCGAGTGCTGAGTGACTGTGAGGCATGAGCGATGGCGAGGTTTGCCCGAGGGGCTGTATACAAGTGATTATGAGGTTTGCCCAAGGGGCTGTATATGAGTGATGGTTTGCCCGAGAGTCTGATTATGATTTCATCATTTGTGCTCACATATGTATTGAGATTTTGTTTGAAAATTGTTGAAAGATATTTTAAATGATCTTTACTAGAACTGGATTTAAACGACTTGATTTGATTCGAACTATGGTTTTAAAAGCATGTTGTAATTCACTAAGTTTTGTGATATGAACTTTACTTGAATTATTGCTCGTCACTACTTCTCAGCCTTTATTTACTGTTGTTACTTACTGAGCTTGCATACTCACGTTACTCCCTGCACCTTGTGTGTAGATCTAGGCGTACCTAGACACGGTAGAGGCTGTTGATTATTCTCTACGAAGAATCTCGAAGTTAGCAAGGTAGCTGCATGGCGATCACAACCTTGCTTTCATCCTCTGTACTTGATTAATCCTAGACTATGTTAGTATGATGTTTACAGACAGTTGTAGTAGTTGCTCATGACTAGTGACACCCTGATGTTGGGCTTTTCTTTTCTGCACTTCTATTTTTAGTTGAACTCCTTTATGAAGGTTTTATAATGAATAACTTTGAAATTATCTCTTAAAAATGAAATATCAGATTGTATTGGAAATGTTTCGTCTTGCCTAGTACCACGATAGGCGCCATCACGACAGGGTTAGTTTCGGGTCGTGACAGATTGGTATCAAAGCCTAGGTTACATATGTCTCACGAGTCATGAGCAAGTGTCTAGTAGATTCTTGCGGATCGGTATGATGATGTACATGCCTATCTTCGAGAGGCTACAGGACATTTAGGATATACTTCCCGTCTTTCTTTCCTTATCGTGCGACATAGGTTCAGCTTGAAGCGTAACTCCGTGAAATCATTCCATGCATTCATATGCGCACATGAGTTCTCGGTATCAGCTGTGCATGAACGGCTTGTTATTTCCATGATTTAGGTGCGAGATATAATTTTGGCATGTTGATGATGGGCCAGTCGGGAGGACTTGAGGCCGGGTCTTGTTTGTGGCTTGAATACTGAGATTTCGGTTGTGTGAGTACGTGCTGTTAGGGCTTATATTTCCATTTATGTCCTTATTGGCGGGATTTGTTACTAGGTGGCTATCTGGTGAGTATGATTCGATTGCGAGATGTGTTCAGATTGTTCGAATATGACAAGAAGAGTTTGCTGGAGATGTAGCAAGGACTATTGGGTGTTTAACTTCTGTATGGATTTGGCGTATGTCATCGAGTATGGGGGTGTTGAAGGACCTCTCATGTAGTTTAGTTGTGGAGTGAAGTAGATCTTCATGTTGTGTTACGGGTTCAGAATCAGGGAGATAAGTGATTGTGTAATAATTATGATTATGGAGAAGTATAGAGAGATATCTGTTTGAGGCTAAGCAGGTGGGGTTATCTCCTGCGAGGTGTCCTGAGGTGGTGTGATCCTTATGTCAGTTTGTAGCGAGTTCTCTTTTACCAGTGAATGGTATATGTTGCAATTTGAGTTTAGATCTATTGTGGAAGTTGGCCTGACTATGGCAATGGTGAATGCAAAATTTGCAGATAATTTGAAGTATTATATGGCTTGCGTTGCAGGAGCTCAGGAAAGAATTAGTCGAATCTCACTGCGACATCATGGCAGTGATGGAGTATGGGCATTGTGAGTTGTTGTGTGTTTTGATCTATGGATTTGAGCCAAGTGGGGGAGTCTGTTGTCGACGAGTTGATTGCACGATTATGTGTGGTAGTGGTTTCGGTTGGGGGTAAACTGGTGAATTAGTTATGACTACAGTGGTTGAGATTGAGGATGACTCGAGTAAGGAAATTTATGGATACAGGTTGTATCACACTCTATGGGTATGTGGGAATCATGGAATATTGAGTGATTATTGGTGAAGGATGTAGTGTGCGTGGGGTAGGAGATTGCTCGGTTGCTTAGGAATGTGGATTACTCCTTTGGGTGTTGGTGTGCTAATGGGGCATAGGTCATTCGGTCTGTTTGGTTAGTTTAATTGAGATTTGAGCAGAGTAAATGACCCTCAAGAATGGTTTTAGTGGATTCAAGATTTATATATAACAATTGGGAATCTCCAGGATGTGTATTTTGCTAGAAACTGAGATTTATACTGGAGAGTATCAATACTTGTGGCATTTCTATGTCATTATGGATTCTACATTTCAGTATTGGGGGAGTGAAATAATAGCTTAAATTCATAGAATGTCTCTTTGGAGTGGATGTCTCGGTTATGGTACTTTTTGGGTGCTTAAGAAAACCTTCATCAGCTTATGAGCCTTAGGGTGTTGTGGTTTATGCTAGGGTCTCGCGTGGTGATTTTTTGTTGAGGATTGTGGTATTATGGCAAGGAGAGGAATCAATTTGAAGATAATTCAGAATAAGCTCAACTGGGTAGCAGGTTGGATCGGCATGGTAATGGGTAAGATCTGTTCCTTGTTTGCTTATGATGTGGTGAGTTTCTACACGTGATTTGTGGAAATGCTCTTGGTTTTTGACGGCCTCCGTAGCTTAGTTGAGTTAGAGGGAGTCAGTCCTGACGGTTTGGTTAAGTGCAATGGATTTCAGAGGGTTCTTAATGGTCTCTACCATGATTTGAGCTGTATATGTCCTACTGGTGTGTGGGGAATGCGGCGTATTGTAATTTTCTCCAGGATGAAATCAAATGGAAAGTTCTTAGCTAATTGAGTATGTAGTTTCTTGCGACTCAGAGTTGATTTTGAGATTTTTTGTATCTTTCAGATGGTGGCATAATGGGTGCAGTGTGTAGTGTAGTCACGATGCGGTTTTTAAAGGAAGCTCATGAATTCTTAGGCAGCATGGACGATCTCAGATGATCAGATAGATGATATTGCTACTAGATATGGCTTGATGAGGGTGTAAATTTCAGAAGGGGCACTGTGTTTTGATTTATGGATACTTCATTGGTGTGGCAACACTCTCCTAGTTGGTTGGCTGCGGATATTCAAATTTTTCCTTGTAGCACAGATGAATTATAGGGGTATTCATCATGGTATGATCGTGTATTGGATAAGTATTAGACATTCAGGCGGCGAAGTTGAGATCGGATATGGTGATTCATGTTCTCTATGGATTTGGAGACTGGGAACTCTAATGAGTGGGTGATTTCATAGTTATGGGTTGTGAAGGTTAGTCAGAGGATAGTATGTGTTGTGATTCTCATAGTGGGCCTTCGGAGGGTTATTTGTCTATTGTGGATGACCGGATTGATTTAGGGTTCATTAGTAGGCCCAATTTGGATATATGTTTTGCACCGGGTCGGATTTGTTGACTCATGACTGCTATTGTTGAGGGATGTGCCATTCAGTTGTTGTTGAGTTTATTTGTGTCCTGAAATGATTTATGAGTTACTCTTCCATGTTACGCGGAGTTTCGTTGGTTTTAGGCACATGGTGTGATTCTATTGTGGTCTTATAGCGGAATTTGAGTGAGATGAGTAATTGGGTATTGCATGATTGAGGGTGTATTGATTATGTTCTTTCAGGTTTTGTGAGGCATCATATCGTCTGATTCTCTGTGGTTATGGTAATGCACTTGGGTACTTGAAGCCGAATTTCGCGTGGTTATTGATTTTGAGTGAGGCAGAGTGAGGTATATAATATGGACCAGCGTTTGGATAGGGTCACACATTATGTTGAGATATGATACTTTGTGTTGGATTTGTGTGTTTTGGTTCTCCGGTGTGTGCTAGGATCTTAGCATGGTGTTGTGATGATACTTGTTAGGCTGGCAGAACTATCCTCTCGTTGAGGCATTTTCAGGATTGAGTACCTTTGGAATGTTACTACTTGGTGCACGGGTTGCACGGGGTGTGGCTTTAAGATTTATTGATGTGTCATGTCACTAGAGTGATTATGTTAGATGGGATGAGGTCATTGTACCTAGAATGGATGCTATCGGTTTTGTTGTGGTATATTTGGAAGGATAATATCGGGAGTTGGCTTAGGAAATTTGCCATAGTTTCTACCGAAGGAAAGGGAGTTCCACAACTTGTTGATCCGATGAATGGTTATGGGTTTCCGTGTGTTTATTACATCATTTGGCAGTATAGGAAGGTGTTAGAATGGGGCTTTGTTTGATAAAAGGTGTATTACCGACATTGGGTTGATTAAGTAGTTGATGTGGTTAGAAATTATCGTTATGAGTGTTTGCATTATGTGCTATATCATGTAATTTCAACTTGGATTATGACTATGGCTTGATAAAGTTTGTTCAGACTTATACAGTGTGTGGATGCAAGATTCTGTTCTTATAGGAAAACCGGATGTAGAAATTGGATTCTGAGGCTTATGGTCTAGGTTGGATGAAGGAATTTCAGTTATGTTGTGTTATCAGATCTATGTGGGGCAGGGTGACGTGGGATCACCCACGGGTATGTGTGTGGTAAGTTTGTGTGGCGGTTTGATGGTTTTGGAAACAACTCTGGGCACGTTCGAGGACGAACATATGTTTAAGTGGGGGAGGATGTGATGACCCGACCGGTCGTTTTGGGAATTTGAACTTTGCTCGGTTTTTTGAGGGCATGAGTAACTCTGTATGATTTACTGTGACTTATTTGAATCGTCGAATTTGGTTTTCGGGTTATTCGGAATTTAGTTAGAGGAATGATTCACATCTAAAAGTTTTAAATCTGGAAGGTTTGACCAAGTTTTGACTAATGAGTAATTGACCTCCGATTGGAATTCTGATGGTTCTGTTAGCTCCGTTGGGTGATTTTGGACTTTGGAGCGCGTCCGGAATGTGATTTGGAGGTCCGTGGTAGAATTAGGCTTGAATTGGCGAAAGTTGGAAATTTGGTGATTTTGGGTCGGTAGTGGAAATTTGATTTCATGGTTGGAATGGAATTCCGAAAGTTGGAGTAGGTTTAAAGTGTCATTTGTGACGTGTGTGTAAAATCTGAGGTCGTTCGGGCGTGGTTTGGTAAATTTCAGCATCATTGGCAAGAATTTGGAATTAGAAGTTCTTAGGCTGGAATCCGAGGGCAATTTGGTGTTTTAATGTTGTTTTGAGTGTTCCTAATTTTCGACTAAGTTTGTATGTTGATATATGACTCTTTGGTATGATTGGTTGAAGTCCCGAGGGCCTCGGGTGAGTTTCGGGTGGTTATCAGATCGATTTTGGACTTTTGGAGATAGTTGATGCTGCTGGTTTTTGGGATTGCTGGTGTTTTCCGCACCTGCAGAAGGGGTGACGCAAGTGCGAGGCCGCAGGCGCGCTTGGAAAGTCGCAGGTGCGGGTAGTGCTGGGCTACGCTGGATGCGCAGGTGCGAGATAGTGCTGGGCTAGGCTGGGGCACAAATGCGGAAGTGCAGAGTTGGTCAGTTTTCGCAGAAGCAGAGTGTGAGTGCGCAAGTGCATGATCCGCAGGTGCGAGGTTTGTCCCCAGATGCGGAACCTGGGATCCTAAGTGAGTTCTGCACCTGTGACGGGATTTCCGCAGGTGCGGTGTCGCAGAAGCGTGAATTGGTCTGTAGGTGAGAAAGGCCTGGGCAGAAAGTATAAAAATGAGACTTCGCGAATTTTGGTTTATTTCCACCATTTTTCAATCGGTTTTGGGAGATTTGGAGTGATTCTTGAAGGGATATTCAAGGGGTTTTCAGTGAGATAAGTTGCTTGAGTTCTAATACTCGTATATATGGTGATTTCTAGTTGTTTAATTATGTAATTTTGGGAAATTAGGGGTGAAAATGAGGGGTAAGGGCTTGGGATTTTGGAGAGTTTGATGTGAGGACTTGAGGGATCAAACGGAGTCGGATTTTGATAAATTTCATATGTATGGACTCGTGAGTGATTGGGCTTTCAAGTTTTGTAATTTTGTTGGATTTCGAGACATGGCCCCGAGGGCTGGGTTTGGGCCGATTTTGGGATTTTGGTCTAATTTGATAGTTTTTCTTGTGAAATTCATTTTATTAGCGTATATTGATGGTACTGTACTAGTTTTGAATAGATTTAGAGCATTTGGAGACCGAGTCGAGGGGCAAGAGCATCGCGGAGTAGAGTTTTGATCGGTTTGAGGTAAGTAACGATTGTAAATCTAGTCCTAAGGGTATGGAACACCAGATTTTGTGTCATCTGATTATTTTGAGGTGACGCACATGCTAGGTGACGAGCGTGTGGGCGTGCACTGTTGGGGATTGTGACTTGGTCCTCCCCGTAGCAATTTTAAAGTTGCATATTTTGTTGAAACTATATGATACTTATGTGTTTTAGAAAGAATTTCTGTAAATTGGGTGAGATGCCATGTTTAGGCCTTATGCCAGTGTTGTTTTGACCTTAGAGGTCTTCTATTGCTATCGTCTCATTGTTTTTGATTAAAAATCTATACTCAGTCATGTTATACATATTTACTGCATAGTTCAGCCTCTTTTACTCTATTTTGATGCATCATATAAATGTTGTTTGGCTGAATACTTTGATTTCTGAAAGCCCGAGAGGCTGGAGAGGTTTATGACTGAGTGAGGTCGGGGGCATGATTGTGAGAATATTTATGAGTGAGGCCGAAGGTCTGATTGTATGTTTATTTATGGGAGCGGGCTGCACGACGCATCATGTTTTGAAATAGGCTGAGGGCCTCGTTGATTTATGCCATGATTGGCTTGATATAGCACTTGGGATGAAGGAGTCCCTCCGGAGTCTATACACACCCCTAGTGAGTGCAGATACCTACTGAGTGCAAGTGCGAGTGTCGAGTGCTGAGTGACTGGGAGGCATCAACGATGGTGAGGTTTGCCCAGGGGCTGTATACGAGTGACTGTGAGGTTTTCCCGAGGGGCTGTATATGAGTGATGTTTTGCCCGAGGGGCTGATTATGATTTCATCATTTGTGCTCACATCTGTAATGAGCTTTTGTTTGAACCGGATTTAAACGAACTGATTTGATTCAAACTCTGGTTTTAAAAGCATGTCGTATTTCACTGAGTTTTGTGATATGAACTTTACTTGCATTATTGCTCGTCACTACTTATCAGTATTTATTTATTGTTATTACTTACTGAGTTGGTGTACTCACATTACTCCCTACACCTTGTATGCAGATCCATGCGTATCTGGACACGGTAAAGGCTGTTGATTATTCCCAATGCAGATTCTCGGAATTAGCAAGGTAGCTGCATGGAGATCGCAGCCCTGCTTTCCTCCTCATTTATCTTCCCTTAGTTGTACTTGATTAATCCCAGACTATGTTAGTCTTGATGTTTACAGACAGTTGTAGTAGTTGTTCATGACTAGTGACACCCCGATGTCGGGTTTTTCTTTTCCGCACTTCTATTTTTAGTTGAACTCCTTTATGAAGGTTTTATAATGAATAACTTTGAAATTATCTCCTAAAAATGAAATATCGAATTGTATTGGAAATGTGTCGGCTTGCCTAGTACCACAATAGGCGCCATCACGACAGGGTTAGTTTCGGGTCGTGACACACCTGAAGGCCAAGTTCCAGAAGGCACATCCCAATAAGGATCTGCATGATTTAATGTGGATGGCTGTAACAGATCACCAAGAGCATAAATTCCGGAGGAACGTGGAGTTTATCAGGCAGGAAGACGAGGTAGTTAAGCCTGAAAAGTGGACTTTGCATGCGGATGGTGGCAGAAGATGGGGAATTCTGACTACAAATGTGCTAGAGTCTTTCAACATGTTATTGAAGTCGGCACGAGGATTTCCTGTCACTGCCATGGTGCGTATGTCATTCAAGAAGATGGCGGAGAGGTTTATTGAAAGGGGTGCAACTGCAACATCATTGATAGAAAGGGGTGTTGAATTTATGCCACTTCCAATGAAAAGATTTGAGAAATACAGGCGGCGAGCACATTGGCATTCATTTTTACAGTATGATCACGACCGAAATGTATTTGAAGTTCACACCACTATCCATCAAAACCAGGAGAATAATGTACATACCACAAATGAATCTAGAAGGTTATGCTCTTGTGGGAAATGGTCCATCTACCATATGCCGTGCTCAAATGCCATCATGTGCTTTCAACATACAGGTTTACGGCCAACCAACTACGTTGATAAACAATATAGTGTTGTTGCATACTTAAACACCTATAGTGGGTAGTTGCAGCCAGTGGGTGTTGAGCATTATTGGCCGTCGGAACCATTTAAAATGGTGTGTAACAAGGAGTTTTTGCGTCAGCGACAAGTGTAAAAAAGAAAGCGTATACGAAATCAAATGGATGTTCGTGATACCGTTTATGCGTGCAAATGTGGTATATGCTCGCAAGCAGGACACAACCATCAAAAATGTCTTTCAGCTGGTTTGGGTGGCTGTGGTAATCCAGCTCCTAGTGAAAGTTCATCTAATGTGCCCAACTATCAAGGATACACGTAGTGTTTGTTTCCGTAATGTGGTTGTGATAAGTGTATGTACTTGTTTATGTTGCAAAATGTATCAAATAAAATTATGTTTCCACCGGAATATTATTGATAATTAACCATGTCAGTTGAGTAAATTAATGAATTTCTCCCTCCCGTTCATGTAATCAAAAATAGTATTGGATTAAAAAACCAAACTTATTACATTGACTTTCGAATTTCAATCTAAAATTATTAGAAAACTACCCTTTCAGAGGGGGAAGAAGTTTGATAAATATGTGAATATATATAATATGGTTAAATACTACGTTATGCGTGTTGTCTTCTCGAACTAAAAATCTGCCCGCCTACAAAAAAGCTGTATTGTATTCGAAAGAATCTTTAACACACGAAGCATAGCGCGGTTAAATACTATGTTATGTGTGTTGTCTTGTCGACCTGAAAAGCTGCCCACCTGCAAAAAAGTTGTATTGTATCCGAAAGAATCTTTAACATGCGAAGCATAGCGCGGTTAAATACTACGTTATGTGTGAGCATAGCGCGGTTAAATACTACGTTATGTGTGTTTCCTTGCCTATAAATAACTAGCGCATTCTAGTTATTTTATGTGCTTAACCACTACAAATAGCAAAATTTTCCATAAAAGCAGGGTTTTTTTTGCTTTAATAAATGTCTGAACGCATTTATGTACCAATGTGATATTGTGGCAAATGTTGTATGGTGAAGGATTGTTGGAAGGATGGTCATGTTGGGCGCAAATACAGAATGTGTGTAAATAGGTTTGGAGGCAACAACGGAAATTATTGCAATTTTGAGGTATGGCTTGATGAACCATGTAAGCAGGAATGCTACAAACGATCTTTGAAGTATTATCATGATATGAGCAAAAGATACGAACGTAATGAGACTGAAATGAAATGAGAAATTGCGGCGTTGAAGGAGAAACTAAAATAGGTGGAAAAAGAAAAAAAAATAGGTTGTTGGAGAAATTTGAGTGGTTGAAGCAGAGAATAATGGGCGATAGTGACTAAACAAACACATGTATGTTTTGAGTATAGTATTTTCTATTTATGTTTTCCATGTCATATATTTTCATTATTTATACTGAATTTAAATTATGTTAAGTTGTTATGTTTGTGTTTGTGTTGTAGTATTAAAATAACGAAGAAATCGTGTACCGATGAACTATTAAGTAACAACAGAAAACGTGAGTATACACAACACATGTGAAGTTAGGGTCTTTGGAAAATCACCAATGGAGGTTCAGGGTTTGAGAGAATTGAAAAATGGGTGAAAATCCCGTTTAAGTCCCACTTAACATGATGTGGATGTCGCAATTGCGACTGGAGCTTCGCATTTGTGAAACTCGCAAATGCGAGAAGAAGATCGCAAATGCGAACCTTCGCATTTTCTGCTGCCTTCGCATTTGCGGCTTCAATGTCGCATTTGTGACTTCTGGTCATCCTGGCAATCTTCGCATTTGCGAAGAGAAATCTCTCATTTGCGAGAATCACACTGGCCAAGGCCCTTCACAAAAATGCGATAAAATTCTCGCATTTCCCATGGATGCCTGCCTCGTAATTGCGAGATCAGAGGCCTGTGTAAAACATCAGATACACCAGCTATGATTTCTAAGTTCTAAACACTACGTAGCCTATCTGAAATTCACTCGAGCCCTCGGGGCTCCAAACATGCACGCAAGTCTAAAAATGTCATACGGACTCGCTCATGCGTCAAATCACAAAAATAACATCTAAAACTACGAATTTAACATCAAAACTCATAATTTGCTCAAGAATACTTCAAATTAACTATTTTCTCAAACGGACGTCCGAATCATGTCAAATAGCTCTGATTTCCACAAAATTTCACACCTGTACCGAGCTCCGGAACCAAAATACGGGCCCGATACCAACGAGTTCAAATATTAATTCATTTCTTTATTCCCTTTGGAATTCAGTAAAATAATTTTCTTCAAAAATATTGATTTCTAAAGCTAGGGACCTCGGAATTCAATTCCGGGCATACGTCCAGTCCCATATTTTACTGTGGACCTCCCGAGACCGTCAGAACACGGGTCCGGATCCGGGTCCATTTACTCAAAATATTGACCAAAGTCAACTAAAAATCAAATTTTTAACTCTAAAAATTATTATATCTCATATTTTCACATAAAGGATTTCAGAATTCACGTTCGGACTGCTCACGCAAATCGAGATAAATAAAATTTATCTTTTTAAGGCTAATGAAGTCTTAATTCATAAGATGACCCTTTGGGTCATCAGAATCTCCACGTCTAAAACAATCGTTCGTCCTCGAACGGACATAAAAAAATACCTGAACAGGCGAACAAGTAAGGATATCTACTCCGCATGTCCGACTCAGACTCCCAAGTAGCTGCCTCAACAGGCTGACCTTTCCACTGCACTCGAACTGAAGGGTAACTCTTTGACCTCAACTAACGAACCTGCCAGTCTAGACTGGCTACTAGCTCCTCCTCATAAGTCAAATCGTTGTCCAATTGGACAGAGCTGAAATCTAACACTTGGGACGGGTCACCATGATATTTTCGGAGCATAGATACATGGAATACCGGATGAATTGAGGATAACCTTAGAGGCAACACAAGTCTATAAGCTACCTCCCCCACTCTCTCGAGATTCTCAAATGGCCCGATATACATAGGGACCAAATTGCCCTTTTCCCAAATCTCATAACACCCTTCATGGGCGATACCCGAAGTAATACCTTTTCTCCGACCATGAATGCTACATTACGAACCGTACGATCGGCATAACTCTTTTACCTGGGCTGAGCTGTACGAAGTCGATCCTGTATAATTTTGACCTTGTCTAAGGCCTCCTGAACTAAGTCTATGCCCAGTAACCGAGCCTCTCCCGGCTCAAACCATCCAACTGGTGATTTGAACTGTCTACCATATAATGCTCAATTGGTAGATGTTATTGTAGGCAAACTCCGCTAACAGCAAAAACTTATCCCAAGAACCTCTAAAGTCAATAACACTGGCGCGGAGCATGTCCTCCAAGATCTGAATAGTACGCTCAGATTGCCCGTCCGTCTGAGGATGAAACGTTGTGATCAACTCAACTCGTGTACCCAACTCACACTGAACCGCTCTCCAAAAGTGCAAGGTAAACTGCGTACCCCGATAAGAAATGATAGATACAGGCACACCATGAAGGCGAACAATCACTCGAATATATATCTCTGCCAACCGCTCCGAGCTATAAGTATTTTCCACTGGAATGAAATGTGTTGATTTAGTCAGCCTATCCACAATAACCCAAACGACGTCGACCTTCCTCTGAGTCCGTGGGAGTCCAACAACGAAGTCCATAGTGATACGCTCCCACTTCTACTCAGGAATCACTATCTGCTGAAGCAAACCACCGGGTCTCTGATTCTCATACTTCACCTGTTGACAGTTCAAGCAATGAGCCACATAAGCAACAATATCCTTCTTCATCCTTCGCCACCAATAATGCTGCCGCAAGTCCTGGTACATCTTGGCAGCACCCGAGTGGATAGAATACTTAGAACTATGAGCCTCCTCAAAGATCAACTCACGAAGCCCATCTATATTAGGCATACACACTCGACCATGCATTCTCAAAACACCGTCATCTCCAACTATAACCTTCTTGGCACCACCGTGCCGAACTGTGTCCCTAAGGATCATCAAGTGCGGGTCATCATCCTGCCGATATTGGATATGCTCGAATAAGGAAGACCGAGCGACTGTACAAGCTAAAACATGGATGGGCTCTGAATGTCTAGCCTCACAAACTGATCAGCCAAAGTTTGAACATCTGAAGCTAAGAGCCTCTCACCGACTGGAATGAATGCAAGGCTACCCATACTCAATGCCTTACTACTCAATGCCACCCATTGGCCTTTCCCGGATGATACAATATAGTGACGTCGCAGTCTTTCAATAGCTATAACCATCTTCTCTGCCTCAAATTGAGATCCTTCTGCTTGAAAAAATACTGAAGGTTGGGATGATCCTTGAAAACCTTACATGGCACGCCATAAAGATAGTGCCTCCAAATCTTCAACGCGCGAACAATAATTGCCAACTCTAAGTCATGGAAAGGATAATTCTTCTCATGAACCTTTAACTGCTGAGACGCATATGCAATCACCCTACCCTCCTGCATCAATACCGCTCCGAGTCCAACACGGGAGGCATCACAATATAATGTGAAGGATCCAGAACCTGATGGTAACACCAACACCGGTGCTGAAGTCAAGGCTGTCTTGAGCTTCTAAAAACTTGCCTCACACTTGTCCGACCATTTGAATAGGGCACACTTCTGAGTCAATCTCGTCATCGGGGCTGCTATAGATGAGAACCCCTCTACAAACCGACGGTAATCCCCCGCCAAACCCAAGAAGCTCATGATCTATGTGGCTGAAGTGGGTCTAGGCCAGTTCTTGTCTGCCTCTATCTTCTTAGGATCTACCTGAATACCCTCCGTTGATACGACGTGACCCAAGAAAGCCACTAAATCTAACCAAAACCCGCACTTTGTAAATTTAGCATATAACTGACTATCCCTCAAAGTCTGGAGCACTATTTGGAGGTGCTCATGCTCCTCCCGACTGCGAGAGTATATTAGAATGTCATCAATAAACACAATTTATGAAGGAATCCAGATAAGGATTGAACACCCGATTCATCAAGTCCATAAATGCTGCTGGGGCATTAGTCAAGACAAAAGACATCACCAGAAATTCATAGTGCCCATATCTCGTCCGAAAAGCCGTCTTAGGGACATCAGATGCTCTAATCTTCAACTGATGGTAACCCGATCTCAAATCGATCTTTGAAAGAACCTTGGCACCCTGAATCTGATCAAATAAATCATCAATTCTCGGCAACGGATACTTATTCTTGATAGTGACTTTATTTAACTGCCGCTAATCTATACACATCCTCATCGATCCATCTTTTTTCTTCACGAACAGAACCGGTGCTCCCCAGGGCGAGATACTAGGTCTAATGAAGCCCTTATCAAGAAAGTCTTGCAACTGTTCCTTCAATTCTTTCAATTCTGGTGGGGTTATTCGGTATGGAGGATACAAACGGGCTATTGTGAAAAATCAATATCCCTATCGGATGAAATACCTGGTAGGTATGCATGAAACACCTCGAGAAACTCGCGAACAATAGGTACCGAATCTATAGAAGAAACCTCAGCATCAAAATCACAAATATGAGCCAAATAAGCCAAACACCCATTTTCGACCATGCGACGAGCCTTGGTATAAGGAATTACCCTGTTGGAAGGATGACCAAGAGTCCATCTCCACTCTAATAGAGGCAACCCCGACAAAGCTAAGGTCACTGTATTGGCGTGACAGTCCAAGATGGCATAATAAGGAGACAGCCAATCCATACCCAATATGACAACAAAATCAACCATGTCAAGAAAAAGTCCCACACTGGTTTCAAGACCCTCAATAACGACCAAATACGAGCGATACACACGATCTATAATAATAGCATCCCCCACGGGCGTAGACACATAAACAGGAACTCTCAAGGAATCGCGGGGCACAACCAAATACGAAGCAAAATAAGATGACACATAAGAGTAAGTAGACCCCGGATCAAACAGAATTGAAACGTCTCTATTGCAAACTAAAATGGTACCTGTGATAACAACATCACAGGACTTTGCCTCAGGTCTGGCCAGAAATGCATACAATCGGGGCTGAGCCCCATCACCATGGACCGCATCTCTAGGACGACCTCTCACAGGTGGACCTCCAGCTCTAGCGGGCTGGCATCTACCTCTAACAATCTGACCCCTACCCCTGGCTGGCTGGGCAGGTGGTGCTGGAACTATAGCACGAGAACCCTAATACTGAGAATTATCCGACGCGCGAGAGTTGTCTAGAAATGTGCCTCGGGTCACCACATGTATAACAAGACTTCGGTTGTTGAGACTACTGGCCGAAAAACTGACCCTGTCGACCTGAATGACCACCCTGAAAACTCTGAAGAGGAGGTGTATCGATAGGAGCTGACTGATCAGAATAAGGCATGTAAGAGCCACGACCACCTGAGGCACCATGGGACGTCTGAAGTGCTGAATGAAAGGGCCTGGAAGAATGGCCTCTACCATGAGTACCCCCGCCTCCAGATGAGGCACTGCTGAAACCACCGGAATGGTGAGGTCTCTTGTCTGACCCCTTACCTCCCAATCCAAGAACCATCTCAACTCATTTGGCCACATTGGCTGCATTCTGGAAAGAGATGTCGCTCACCATCTCCGTAGAAATCTGCAGTCTGATAGGCTGAGCAAGACCCTCAATAAACCTTTCTCTCTCTCTCTCTCTCTCTCTCTCTATCTCTTTGTGGGGAGCAAAAGAGTAGCATGATGGTCCAAATCAACGAAATGGGTCTCATACTGCGTAACATTCATGCTGCCCTATTGGAGACTCTCAAACTGACGGTGGCACTCCTCTCTAGTAGTAATAGGTAGAAAATTCTCCAAGAATAGGTGTGAAAACGGATCTCAAGTAAGAGCAGGCAACCCAGCTGATCTAGTTAATAGATAATCCCTCCACCATTTCTTGGAAGAACCAGTCATCTGGAAAGCAGCGAAATCGACCCCATTGGTCTCCAAAATACCCATATTCCGAAGAACCTCATGACAGCTATCAAGATACTCCTGAGGTCATCTAAAGTGGCACCACTGAAATGAATAGGGAAAATCTTGATAAACCTGTCCAATCTCCACAAAGCATCGGAGGACATAGCTTCCTTATCAACAAGCGGTGCTGTAGCAACTAGCTGAATTACGCCAACTAGGTTTGCTGCTGGGGTCTGAATCTGGGGAGTAATCTGCTCCGGAGTATGGGTAGCAGGAGTCTGAACACCTCCTCCAGCCTAAGATACGGCTGCTTCCATGGGGAGTGCACCAGTCTGGGCTACACTCTCCATAAGGCCTACTAGTCGGACCAAAGCATCCTAAAGTATTGGGGTAGCAATAAACCCCTCTAGGACCTGAGCTAGTCCCGTCGTAACGGTCTAAGCTGGAGCCCCCTCATCAAGCTCAATCTGGGGCTCCGTGGCTGGAGCTGCTGCCTGAGCACTGGGCTGAGTCCTGCCCTTGCCTCGGCCTCTGGCACGGTCTCGGCCTCTGCCTCTTATAGGAGCTGTTGCGGCTGGAGGATCCGGTTTCTAGTCAGCGGATGAAGAGGTACGTGTTCCCGCCATCTCGAGAGAATAAGAATGGAAGAGTTCAACAAGTATTGGGATAATAAGAATCGCACGACAGAGTTGAATAAAAGTGAACTTGTTCCTAACTTTATAGCCTCTGAGAGATAAGTAAGGACGTCTCTGTACCGATCCCTCAGATCTACTAAGCTTGTTCGTGAATTGTGAGACCTAGGAAACCTAGTTCTCTGATACTAACTTGTCACGACCCAAATTCCCCCCAACGGGCCGTGATGGAGCCTAACATTATTATTGCTAGGCAAGCCAACATTTGCGGATTACAACATTTAAAATAATTAAAACATATACGAAATGAAATATGATACCCAAAAGTAATAAATGAAATAAACTATTATACTGCTGAAATAATACTAATCTCTAGCTACCCAGAATTTGGAGTCACAATTCACGAACTACTAAGAATTCACTACAAGTATTTGGCTGAAAAAAAATTTATATTTGTTTTGAACTAAAGAAAATAGCAACTGAATAATAAGGAAGATACTCCAGGAATCTGCGGACGTCGGCATATCTACCTCGTGTCTCCATGCGTAGATATCAGCTCTAACTCGAACTCAGCTCGGTCAAAAACCTGAATCTGCACAAGAAGTGCAGAGTGCAGTATCAGTACAACCGACCCCATGTACTGGTAAGTGTCGAGCCTAACCTCGGCAAAGTAGTGGCGAGGCTAGGACGGAACACCACATATAAACCTGGACATGTATGATCATGCTAGTAGAAATAACAGCAAATAAAGAAAGGTAAACAACAAATAATGGGATGGGAATTTCAACTTAGAATCTAGAGTTTTCAAGGTTGAATTTGGGATTTTGGGTAGAACTTAGGAATTTTGAAATTTGGGAATTTAGACCTCTAATTGAGGTCGGACTCCAAAACCAATTATATATCCGGGCTCGGGGGAGAATGGGTAAACGGATTTTTGTCCGAACCTCGAGTTTAGACCAAACGGGCCCGGGATCGATTTTTGTCTTTTGTTGGGAAAACTAAGAAAAACCATAATTGTGCATTAAAGTTAGTTTCTTTAGCAATAATTAATGATACTAAACTAATTGTGAATAGATACGAGTGGGTTGGGGGTGAATTTTAAAGGAAAGGTTGTGCTTGAGCAGTGAGTGGTCTGCGAAATCGAGGTATGTGTTGTGTCTAACCTTAGCTTGAGGGAATAGGTATTGTGTGACTACTTGCTATTTGTTTTGTTGCTAAATACGATGTAGAGGTGAGATGACGAGTACCTATACGTTGTGGTCATGTCATAACATGTGAGTGAAAGTTAATTCTTGTTATTCTTGTTGTCTTAAAGCCTATTACCTATGATTATTGTTGTTAGTGAAATGTTGGAAGATTTGTATCCTGTACCACCGAGATGGATAACATTATTGAGTTGAGATTGAAATGAAATTGTGATATAAACTATGATGAAATATTGATTTCTTGTGAAATTACTCTTTATATGTTGTTAAAGATTCTGTGACTGGTGAGGAAGAGTGTAAAGCACGAAGGGTGATGCCGTGCATAATTTACTTAAGTAGTGAGGAAGAGTGTAAAGCACGAAGGGTGATGTCGTGCATAATGTATTTATATTGTGAGAAAGAGTGTAAAGCACGAAGGGTAATGTCGTTCATAATTTACTTAAATGGTTAGGAAGAGTGTAAAGCACGAAGGGTGATGTCGTGCATAATTTATTTATATTGTGAGGAAGATGTAAAGCACAAAGGGCGATACCGTGTATAATTTATCTATATTGTTAGGTTGAGAGTAAAATCACGAAGGGTGATGCCGTGCATTCTTATTTATAATCAGGTGAGGATGAGAGTAAAAGCATGAAACGTGATGCCGTGCAAGTTTCCTTTCCGTTTTTATTGCTTAAATTGTTGTTGATCACGGTCTATTTCAGTCTTATTGTTTCTCCTGATGTAAATTCCCCACTGCATGTTCCCTTCCCATTATTTGTTGTTTACCTTTCTTTATTTGTTGTTATTTCTACTAGTATGATCATACATGTCCAGGTTTATATGTGGTGTCCTGTCCTAGCCTCGCCACTACTTCGCCGAGGTTAGGCTCGACACTTACCAGTACATTGGGTTGGTTTTAATGATACTGCACTCTGCACTTCTTGTGCAGATCCAGGTTTAGGACCAAGTTGAGTTCGAGTTAGAGCTGACACTTCCGCGCAGAGACACGAGGTGGATCTGTCGTTGTCTGTAGATTCCCGGAGTCTCTTCCTCATTATACAGTTTCTGTTTCTTTAGTTCAAAACATATATAAATTTTCTTTCAGCCAAATACTTGTAGTGAATTCTTAATAGTTCGTGAATCGTGACTCCAAATTCTGGGTAGCTAGAGATTGGTATTATTTCGGCAGTATAATATTTTATTTCATTTTTTACTTTTGGTATCGTATGATGGATGGTAGTAACATTTTGTATATGTTTTAATTATTTTAAATTTGGTAATCTGCTAATGTTGGCTTGCCTAGCAATAATAGCATTAGGCGCCATCACGGCCGTTAGGGGGAATTCGGGTCGTGACACCTAGTATACAAAGTTGAAGTAAAATTTAAGATATATTTTTACTAGGTATGTTATAATGAATAGAGTATTCGAATATGTTGTCACCTGTAGCAGCGACAAAAGTCCACATATGTCATGCTAGGTGACAATGCTCGCCCCGCACATATGCATGTACAAGTAGGCGAGAACAGCAGCACCCCAGTTGTACTAGGGTAAATCATCTAGCTGCTCAAGATGATGAAGAAATCTCAAGCTGACTAGGTTCCCCGAAGTGTTCGTGAACAAGACCCCTCCAAACATAAGGAGTAGCAACAACCTCGTGTACCGGTGAATATGCAGATCCGATGTATCGCTAGTAATGTCAGGGTGCAATATCTCCAAATGCTATTGAATAGTCGTCAACTACAGATGACTGGCCCCAGTCTGTGCTGTCTCATCCTGTGGCCTGAAACCAGTGAGCTGCTGCAGCATGTCCAGATACTATCCATGTGTCCTCTCTCTCATGGCCTGCATCAAAGCGACGGGTGCCCATTAACGAGCAACCCATATGAAACCTCCACGTGCTGCAGTGTGATGGTGGCCTCGCCAATGAGCAAGTGGAATGTGTGTGTCTCCGGTCACCACCGCTCTATCAGGGTTGTGACCAAAGACCAATCGAGTTGCAGCCGCCCGATCTCCAAAATCCTTTAGAAGCCCATATCCTGTAGGCGTCTGAGTACACGGGGATGGAGAACTTTTCCCTTCAGAAAGTCCCACATGTCGTCCACTCTCCTAGCGCAGAGAATCTAGGGCAGTAACTCTCTCTCCCATATGTGGGCGGACCTATGATCGCCCTGTAACGACAATAGCTCATCGATGAAAGGTCCGGGATGCATAGGCGGCGTCTCCATGTCGTCTACTGTAAATTAAAAAACATTAATTACATGTTTGTTTGTAAATTAAATAATTAATTTTTATAATTATATAATATTTAATTATTAAGTATTCACATATGGGTTCCATGCTCGATATTTGAGGCCTAGTAGCATCAAACTATCCTGAATTCTTGTATGTGTTAGTTTTATTAATTTACATGTTAGTTTTATAATTTTATATGTTTGTTTGTAAATTAAATAATTATTTTTATAATTATATAATTTAATTATTAAGTATTCACATATGGGTTCCAGGCTCGATATTTGAGGCTCAGTAGCACCAAGCTATCCTGAATTCTTGTATGTGTTAGTTTTATTATTTTACATGTTTGTTTTATAATTTTATATGTTTGTTTGTAAATTAAATAATTAATTTTTATAATTATACAATATTTAATTATTAAGTATTCACGTATGGGTTCAAGCTCGATATTTGAGGTCCAGTAGCACCAAGCTATCCTCAATTATTATATGTGTTAGTTTTATTATTTTGCATGTTAGTTTTATAATTTTATATGCTTGTTTGTAAATTAAATAACTAATTTTTATAATTATATAATATTTAATTATTAAATATTTACATATGGGTTTCAGGCTCGATATTTGAGGCTCAGTAGCACCAATCTATCTTTAATTCTTGTATGTGTTAGTTTATTATTTTATGGGACCACTGATCGATTTTTAAAATAGGGGGAGAGGTTGTTCTCTCTGTAACGGGGGGAGGGGGGTAAGGGTAGGACGCCTTTCTGAAGGGGTATAGCGCGGTTTATTAAGGCGCTATACATGTAGCACCTTAATAAATTGCGCTATACCTGATAGTCTTATCAGCTTCCTGTATAGTACCTTTAGGAAAGACATTTTATATATAGCGCCCTTTTAAAAGACGCTATACCTTAACGTCCAAAACGGACGTTACGGTATAAAGGGCGCTATATATAGTTTGGTTACTAATTTTTTTTTTACACTTATTTCGATCTTTTATGTCCAAAAGAACCACACTTTAGTTCCGGACTCCATATTCCACGGCTAAATTCATCAAAAAGAAACACTCAATGATAACACGTTGACATTTCTACGGAATATCAACAATGTCATCAATTCATGGACCAGAGTGCACGCGAACGCTAAAACCCAAGAACCCCCAAAAATAATTATGAGAGCACTCGGAGCGAGGCAAAGGGAGGGTGCAACTGAACTTACTTTTTCTGGTATATCCGTAACAACCAATATGAGCAAGAATAAGTAAGTCAAACATGATACTATTATACCTTATTCTTACTTAACTACATTTCAAGAAATTGACGATCTGAAAAAAGATAATGAGAAAAATAATTGTACTGTGAATTTTTCGTTTTTTCTTTTTAAGAATATTGATTCATATACCAATACCATAATCTTATTCACCACAATAGAGACTTTTTGAATCATATTTAGTTATTCAACTAAATTTCTATAATGCAAAAGAAAAAGACATACCTATTGAACATATTCAACCAATTTCTTTTTTGATTTTGAACTTCGTACACAAAGTTTTGCTCCAACTAAAAGAGTCCTCACTGAGAATTTCCCTAAAATCATACAGAGGGAGATTCGGCTCTGATACCATATTTGTTACGGTCCAAGCCAATTGCACGTATTGTCTGCTTTGGACCTAACCTCCACGAATTTGATGGGATATGCCACATCGAGCCCCCAACGTGTGCGCGCCGTGAAACTATTTAATTGTTGCAAATTATGGTACTTTTTAAATATCTAAATTTTATTTCAAAAATTTAAAGATTTTATATCCAAATAAGTTGTCAAAATTAAAATGTTTGACTCTCGAAATTCAAACTGTATCGCATGCATAGGACATAGTAAATAATAAAATCTTGATTAAGCTCAACATTAATTATATGAAGATTATTTCTCTTACATGTTGATCAAAAACTATGCTTACTAGGAATGTAATAATTATCTTTTGCTATGCAAGTAATCAGACATTATATTGTTTATGAGAAATTTTACTACAGAACTATTTATCTACACTGCAACAATCCTAGCCAATTTTGTACTTTTTCTTGCACTTCACGAAATATTTGGACCTTACTAAGACTATCAACCCACAGCTTTGAATCCGTCTCAATTATTTTTTTCTATCTTATTTGTTTATGCATTTTTCAATTTTTGTGGATGGTTAATGATCCATAACCTAACGGCCAAATACATACATAGTCCCTTTGTCACGATCCAAATTCCTCTAATCTTAGGGATCGTGATGACGCCTAACACCACACTTCCTAGGCAAGCCAATGTTAAAGTTCGCTCAACTATTTTCGTTAACTAATCATTTAAACATGTTAGAACAATTTTAAATTAAACTCGATCTAATGGCTTTAAATGAATAATTCACAATATTAAAAAAAATAAACAATTAACTACACTGAGCCACGAACTAATTATATAGATAAATCCAAAAACTATCCCAGAGTCTGGTATCACAATTTACGAACTACTAAAGAATACTACAAATACTGGGCTGAAAGAAATAGTGTAATTGTTCTGAGTATACTAAAACAGTTTTATAAAAAAACGAAAAGACTCTCAGGATCTGCGAACGCAGACAGATATACCTCGTGTCTCCGAATAAATGAATAGCCGCTCTAAATATCTCTACTGCTGGTCGGTACCTGAATCTGCACAAAAGAATGCAGAGTATAGTATCAGTACAACCGACCCCATGTACTGATTAAATGTCGAGCCTAACCTCAACGAAGTAGTGACGAGGCTACGGCGGGGCATTAATAACATATAACCTGTGACAATAATATATGAACCAAGAAGGAAAAAATCTAAACAAATAAATAAACACTACAACATCAATAAAATAACTCGGCCGTCTTTTTTTTTCCAGGTCTCAGCTATAACTAATACTCAAGTAAATATCCAAGTTTCCAAACTTTACTTTAAAATAATCCCATGTACGAAATATAAGAAAAATCGTAGAGTAAAACAAGAATTTCCAAATCCTTAAAATTTAAAAAAAATCAGTAAAGCATCATTATTCCCCATTTTCACTGTCTTGTTGCCGCGTGCAACCCGATCCCGCCTATTCACCCTTATCGCAATCAATTTATTCACCCCTATCACAATCAATTATCCACCCTTATCACAGCCCCCTTATCACTGCCCCTTATCACAATCAGTTTTGTTTATTCATCAAAAACTTTCACAGTGCAGGCCAAGCCTTTCACAACACTTTTATATCAACAATTTCAAACAACAACAGTATATCTCGTAAGCTTTAAACAATATTATCCCACAATAAAACCAACCAAAATATATATATTACCTCCGTAAAACTGTCAACCCAACTCAGTCTTTATGTACCATGATAAAATCGAAAGAACAACCAACATTTTTAGGACACTTACAACAACAATTGGAAATAATCAAGTGAGGCCAAATAACCTCGTGAACCTCAACAATCACGAAACAGTTAAACAACATTTCTGGCAACTTCTTCAACAATATCAAAATGAAACCAACATGAACATAAATATATATACTTCGTAAAAATAATGCCAAACCGCTCAACTGTTTTGTACCACAAGGAAACCAACTAAAACAACCAATACTCTTTCCAAAATAACCACAACAATATTTAACAATAAAATGATAATAACACCAAGTAGTCATAGAAACAATAATCAACAACTAAGGCAAGAATCAATTAAGTTGGGAACGGGAAAGGGATTATGTTTAACAGGCAATGTGGTGGTGCAAAGATACTGGGCACCTCACCTATACACCACACACATGCATTTCACATAGCAACAATTGGTGGTTCCTATTCCCTCATATCAAAGTTAGACCAAACACTTACCTCAATTTCGTAGGCCATTCACTGCTTAATTATAGCTTTTCCCTTAAAATCTTTCTCTAACTTGCTCGAATCTAATCATAATTAACTCAATAACATCAATTTATGCCAAAGAAACTAACTTTATTGAAAAAATATAACTTTTCCTAAGTTTTCTCAAAAAAAGTGAAAATCCGACCCCGGGCCTGCTTGGTCTAAACTCGGGCTTCGGACCAAATTACACTTACTCATTCACCCACGAACCCAAATATACTATTAGTTTTGAAATCCGACTTTAATTCGATGTAAAAATTCAATTTTTACAAAATTCCCTAATTCTGCTTAAATCCTCAATTTTTATCATGAAAATTCTTAGTTTTAAATTTAAAAGTGAAGAAAAATAGTAAGAAATTGAAAGAACAAAGTTTAGAATTGATTACCTATGACTTGGGGATGATAAATGTTGAAGAAAATCGCTCTTAGGACTGTAAACCTCGAAAATATGGTGAAGAAGAAGGTCTGCCCGTTTTTAAAATAGTATTTATATTAGGTGGGCAACAGACATATGCGTTCGCACTCAAAGGCATGCGTTCGCATAGGGTGAGGGAAACTGGGCAGTGGGGAGGGGTTGCGATGGCATAGAGTACTGGCCTCCCCTTCCCCAGGCATGTTTTAATGTTGTGCGTTCGCATAGCCCAGGGTGCGTTCACATAGAGTCAGCCCAGGTGACCTATGCGTTCGCATGCCTAGCAT
Organism: Nicotiana paniculata; assembly: GCA_005239505.1. Classification (NCBI taxonomy): domain Eukaryota; kingdom Viridiplantae; phylum Streptophyta; class Magnoliopsida; order Solanales; family Solanaceae; genus Nicotiana; species Nicotiana paniculata. The sequence goes on along the minus strand of ML348023.1, from coordinate 2,720 downwards.
TGCGTTCGCATATAACAAAAAAAAAGGGGCCCTTTATTTTACACTACGCCATCGCGAACTTGCCTATGCGATCGCATAGCACAAGGACCTGGACACCAGAAACAGACCTTCAGCTGCATTTTTACATGTTCAAAACCTCTTGTGGCCTATTCGAAACTCACCCGAGCCCTCGGGGCTCCAAACAAAATATGCACGCCAGTCTAAAAACATCATACGGACTTGCTCGTGCGATCAAATCATGAAAATAACATGTAAAAACTATGAATTAAACCTCAAAACTCATCATTTTCCTCAAGAACACTTAAAGTTCATAACTTCTCAACCGGATGTTCGAATCACATCAAATAAACTCCATTTTTTCTTCAAATTTCACAGTTAACCTTTAATTACTATAACAAATCTGTACCGGCCTCCGGAACCAAAATACGAGCCCGATATCAATGATTTCAAACATTAATTTTTTTTTATTTCATAATTATTTCAACAAAATAATTTCTTTCAAAAATTAATTTCTACGGCTTGGGACCCGGAATTCATTTCCGGGCATATGCCCGAGTCCCATATTTTACTTCGGACCTCCCGGGATCGTCGGAACACAGATCCGGGACGTTTACTCAAAATATTGACCAAAGTCAACTATAATCAAATTTATAATTCTAGAAATCACTATTTCTCATATTTTCACATAAAAGCTTTCCGGCTTCACACCCATACTGTGCATGCAAATCGATGTATTTAAAATTAGTCTTTTTATTTCTATTAAGCATGGAACAGAGTCTAAATTTATAAAATGACCCCTTGGGTCATCACAATCTCCACATCTAAAACACATGTTCATCCTCGAACGGACATAGAAAGTTACTTGAATTGGAAAACAAGTGTGGATATCTACTCTGCATGTCCGACTCGGACTCCCGAGTGGCTGCCTCAACGGGCTGGCCTCTCCACTGCACTCGAACTGAAGGATAGCTCTGGAGGAAATGCAAGTCTATAAGCTACCTCCCCGACTCTATCAAGAACCTCAAATGGCCCGATATACCTAGGGATCAACTTACCCTTCTTTCCAAACCTCATAATACCCTTCATGGGCGACACACGAAGCAATACCCTCTCTCCGATCATGAATTCCACATTACAAACCTTATGATCGGCATAACTCTTTTGCCTAGACCGAGCTGCACGAAGTCTCCCCTGAATAATCTTGACCTTATCTAAGGCCTCCTGTACTAAGTTTGTACCCAACAACCGAGCCTCTCCCGGCTCAAACCATCCAACCACTGATTTGCACCGTCTACCATATAACGCCTCATAAGGAGCCATCTGAATGCTCGACTGATAACTATTATTATAAGCAAACTCCGCTAATGGCAAGAACTGATCCCACGAACCTCCAAAGTCAATAACACAAGCGCGGAGCATATCCTCCAATATCTGAATGGTACGCTCGGACTTCCCGTCAGTCTGAGGGTGAAATGTTGTACTCAACTCTACTCGGGTACTCAACTCACACTGAACTGTTCTCCAAAAGTGCGAAGTAAACTGCGTACCTCGATCAGAAATGATAGACACGGACACACCATGAAGGCAAAAACCTCCCGAATATATAACTCAGCCAACCGCTCTGAAGTATAAGTACTTGTCACAGGAATAAAATGTGCTGATTTAGTCAGCCTACCCACAACCACTCAAACTTGGTCGAATTTCCTCTGAGTCTGTGGGAGCCCAACAACAAATTTCATAGTGATACGCTCCCACTTCCACTCAGGAATGTCTATCTGCTGAAGCAAATCACCAGGTCTCTGATGTTCATACTTTACCTGATGACAATTTAAGCAACAAGCCATATACGCCACAATGTCCTTTTTCATCCTTCCCCACCAATAATGCTGCCTCAATGTCACACCTCCTTTTACCGACACGGGATTGGATACGGGAGTTTTTCCAATTTAAGTGACATTATACGGATTTGGGATTTACTAATTAGTTTCAGAGTCGCCACCCGGATTTTACGGTGTTCCGGGACACCATTTATTTTTATTGAAATCCCAAACCGAGGAAATTTTGACTCTGTTTTGATTTGTCTGCGGCCAGAGATCTGAGTAAGGAATTCTGTTAACCCGGGAGAAGGTATTAGGCATTCCCGAGTTCCGTGGTTCTAGCACGGTCGCTTAACTATTAGTATTTGGCCTAATTATCTAATTATTTACATGTTTTAAGCCTATTGTGCTTTTACTTTTTATTCGCTTTTTAATATTCCTGGAATTATTTTAATACAAGTCACGATTGACGTGCACTTGTTATTTTTGGACACGTTGCAAACCACGCCACATGAAATGCACCCGCGATTTACAACATGCTTATTTAATTAATGTTTTGAGTTAGAGTCAGGGACAGGAGTTGCCACACCCGAGTGTAGGTTATATGACTATGGCCATGATGATCAAATATGCCATTTTGAGGCGATATTCGATTATTCTCTAAGTTNGGGACAAGTCACGATGGCGTGCACTTGTTCTTTTTAAACACATTACAATTACGCCACATGAAATGCACCCGTAATTACAACATGTGATTTTTTATCATAATTTTTTGAAGTTAAAGACGGGGACATGAGTTGTCGCTCCCGAATGTTGGTTATGTGGCTTCGGTATAATATATGATTTTTTCTATCAAAATTTCGAACTAAGGGTATCCATTCTACCTAGAAGATCTCCTAAACA
>ML348022.1:166699-207313 GCA_005239505.1 Nicotiana paniculata | reverse complement strand
TTTTGGTCCCCGTTGGCCTGCTCGGGATATTCTTTTGTCTTCAAAAATCTTTTAATATCATAATACCATGGTTGGACATCAGACTCTACTTCGACCGTCTTGCAGTAACCATGTCTCTCCTTGATTTGGATCTCCAATGGGTCTACCGATCATTACCTGGATAGGGTAGCATTGCAGCTAGGGTGGCCAAAGCATCAGCTAACTCATTGTGGCACCGAGGAATATACCTGAACTCGACGATTTTGAATCATTTACTAAGATTCTCCACATTCTTCCTGTAGGGAAGGATTTTGACATCTCGAGTTTCCCACTCTCCCTGAGCCTGCTTAATGACCGAATCGGAGTCCCCCATGATCAACAATTCTTCTACATCCATGTCAACGACCATGTTCATGCCCATTATACAAGCTTCATATTCGGCAGTATTGTTTGTGCAGAAGAAATAGAGGCGGGCCGTGGCTGGGTAGTGTTGTCCCGCGGGTGAAATCAAGATTGCCCATATCCCGATACCTTTCGAATTGGCTGCCCCGTCGAAGAACATTTTCTAGGTGTCGGTGCCTTCCGAGATTACTTCGATGGAATTGATTTCTTAATCCAGAAAATAAGTGTTCAAAGGCTGGTATTCATCATCGACCGGATTTTCAGCTAGATGATCGGCCAATGCTTGAGCTTTCATAGCCGTGCGAGTGACATAGACAATATCGAATTCTGTGAGCAAGATTTGCCATTTGGCTAATCTCCCGGTGGGCATTGGCTTTTGGAATATGTACTTCAAAGGATCCAGCCTCGTGATGAGGTAGGTGGTGTAAGCCAGTAGATAATGTCTGAGATTCTGAGCCACCCAAGTTAGAGCGCAGCAGGTCCTTTCTAAATGAGAATACTTGGCCTCGTATTTTGTGAACTTCTTACTTAAGTAATAAATGGCTTGCTCTTTCTTCCCGGTTGCATTGTGTTACCCGAGAACACACCCAAAGAAATTTTCTAGCACTGTCAGGTATAGGAACAAAGGCCTCCCTGGTTCTGGTGGGACTAACACTGGAGGATTTGACAAATATTCTTTGATCTTGTCAAAAGCATCCTGGCACTCGTCTGTCCATTCGATGGCCGCATCTTTTTTCAATAGCTTGAATATAGGCTCGCATGTGGAGGTCAACTGAGCGATAAACCTGTTGATGTAATTCAACCTACCCAATAGACTCATGACTTCCTTCTTGGTTCTCGGGGGTGGGAGATCCCAGATGGATTTTATCTTTGTTGGATCCAACTCGATGCCCCGTCGACTGACTATAAATCCCAGTAATTTTCCGGATGGAACTCCGAAAGCACATTTGGCCGGGTTTAACTTCAAATTATATCTGCGCAACGTTCGAAGAATTTCCTCAAATGCTGCACATGGTCATTTTGGGTTCTGGACTTAATGGTCACATCATCCATGTACACCTCAATCTCCCGATGCATCATACCGTGAAATATGGCGGTCATGGCCCTCATATAAGTAGCCCCAACGTTTTTTAAACCAAACGGCATGACCCGGTAACAGTATGTTCCTCAGGGTGTAGTGAAGGCTGTCTTTTCTGCATCTTCTTCATCCATCAACACCTGGTGATATCCGGCATAGCAATCGACAAAAGATTGTACCTCATGTTTGGCACAATTGTCCACTAAGATGTGTATATTTGGCAGTGGAAAATTATCTTTTGGACTGGCTTTATTTAGATCTCGGTAGTCGACACATACTCAAACCTTTCCGTCCTTTTTAGGCACCGGAACCACATTGGCTAGCCAGATGGTGTATCGGACCACTCGGATTACTCCAGCCTTTAGTTGTTTAGCGACCTCTTCTTTTATCTTGTCACTCATGTCTATTTTGAACTTCCTCTGCTTTTGTTGGACCGGTGGATGACTGAGGTAGGTTGGCAATTTGTGCACCACCAAGTCCATACTTAGTCCGGGCATGTCGTCATAGGACCAAGCAAATACGTCCTTGAATTATAATAGGAGTTGAATCAAGGCGTCTTTAGTCTTTTCATCCGCATGGACGCTTATCATGGTTTCTCGAATCTCTTCTTCACTGCCCAAGTTAACGGGTTCCGTTTCGTTTAAATTTGGCTTAGGCTTATTCTCGAATTGTTTTAATTCTCGATTTATTTCCCTAAAAGCCTCTTCTTCGTCATATTCCATTTCTTGATTCATTATTTCGAGGTTAGACGAAGTATTAGGATCAGAGCAAGAAGTCCGCAAGCATGTCATGTTTTTTAAAGCCACATTATTAGGACTGAAAAAATAAGAAAAGTAAACAAAAATCAGAAAGAATAGTAGACGATGAAATTTTGATTTCATTTCATTGAATTTGAACATAGGAGGGTTTACATCGAAATTTAAAGGCAAGAATTTAAAACTTGAGTTACACCCTGAAATCACTCATAGTGCAGAAAGGATGGCAAAAGCTGAACTACCGAGACTCCCGCCGGACGGGGAATGGAGTAGCCTTCTAGTTTTGCAACTTGGCATCAGGTCCCATATACTGTACTTTGGCAGTGCTTGAGCCCTCTCCTGGTTGGACCATATGGGCCTCATACAACATTTGCCTCATTGCTCCGCATATTTCTTCTATTTTTTCGGCCGTGAAAACCTCTTCTTCTTCTTCCACGTATTTTGGCTTGGAAAATGATACGGTGATATGTGGGATTGGCTGAGGCAATACCCAACCATTTTTCTTGCATTGGTCAGCTCATTGTTCATCATCTGGGGTAGCTTGAAATCCTATGCCAAAAAACTTTTTATTGGCAGGCAAAGTGACGGGTTCTTTAATGCCTTGCAAGGACATCCCGAGCCCTTTTCCAGGTGCGTACCCATGTTTGATCATGTCGTTGGCGACCATAATTGACGCGTTTGATAGGAAAGGTTGAGGGCATGGGTTTCCTTCCTCATGCTGGTCCGCAAACACAATCTTGAAAGCCTGGTAGACTATGTGCTCGCTGCCCTCTCTTGCTTCCAAGCATGAGGCTAATGGGTCCCTGTAAATAGATTGCTCATCTTCCCCATGGACCACAATTTCCTAGTCCTCATATTCGAATTTAACCATCTGGTGAAGAGTGGATGGCACTGCCCCCGCCGCATGGATCCAAGGCCTTCCCAAGAGATAATTGTAGGAAGTATTCATATCCATGACCTGGAATGTTACTTCGAAGTCTACAGGGCCGATTGTCAAAACCAAATCAATCTCCCCGATCGTGTCTCTTTTGATACCATCGAATGCACGTACGCACACATTTTTGGGCCTGATTATTTCAGTACCGATCTCCATTCTTTGTAAGGTTGATAGAGGGAAAATGTCAACCCCAGACCCACCGTCCATCATAACTCTCTTCACGTAGTAACCTTCACATTTTACAGTTAAGTGGAGAGCTTTGTTGTGGGTGGCCCCTTCTGGTTGCAAATCATTCTTGCTAAACAAAATCTGGTTGACCTCGAAAAATCTTTCTGCCATCCTCTCCATTTGCTCGACTGTGGTGTTGGCCGGAACATATGCTTTGTTAAGAGTTTTGATCAGGATCTTCTGATGCTCGCTCGAATTCACCAACAAGGACAGAAGCGAGACCTGGGTGGGGGATTTCCTGAGCTCCTCGATTATGGCGTATTCAGAGGTTTTCATATTCTTGAAGAATTCTTCTACCTCTCCAACACTGATCGGCCTTTTGGGCGGAAAGCGTTTCAACTTGCTTTTATTTAGCTCTTCCGGGTTGAGGTATTTCTCTGAAGAGTTTATATCGCCTGTTTCCCCGGTAATCTCTTTCCCTTTGTATGTCACCACTGTCCGACGGTAATTCCATGGGACGGTAGTAGTATTCTTTATGGGTGTTTGCAATGCGCTGCTAATAACCACGGGCTCATTCAGCCTGGGTGAAATTATTGGCCCCCGCGCCGCATACGTTCCCTTCGGGACATATATTTTTGAGCCATTCATTATTGCCCCGTTGAATTGTAACCTTCTGGGAGGGCTCAACACTCTTTGTTCTTTCCTGTGTGCCTTGGGGATGTAAATGACATCATCTTTAGAGGGTCCCTTATTTGTCCCAGTCTCAGTCTGTTTTGTGACCTGGGGGACGGGGTTACTCTTTCTCATCTCCTTAGATGGATTGGGTGCCGTCTTGGGTTTTCTTTCTACATCTGCGATGGCGATGATGGCCTTTAGAGCTGGATCAAAATCCTGGTCCTCGCAAATCATGCCGATGACGGGCCCATGATTGTGAGCGGGCAGTGGATTGTTTGTCACATTGGGAGCTTCTTCGTCCCTTAAAACTACTTTCTTTTGTTCTATAAGACTTTCCACGGCCCTTTTGAGGGTCCAACAGTCCTCCGTGTCGTGACCTTCTGCTCCGGAATGGTAAGTACAACTGGTACCCCGTCTATATGATGGTGATTGGGGATTCTGCCCGTTTGGAGGTATGGGTTGCAGGAGCCCCATCTGGAGCAGCTTTGGGAAGAGGCTGGAATACGCCTCTCCAATAGGAGTGAAATTAAGTCTCCTTGGTGGCTCTCTGGGGTAGGCATTGTACGGGTAGCTGTTTTGAGGTGGGCGTTGATTATATGGAGCTGGGGGACGATAGTTATTTTTCGGGGGTGGAGTTCTATTCTGATTGTACTGTTGTGGCTGCCTTGGATGTGGCTGAGCGTTCACTACCGCATAGGGAAAAANATTTTGGAAGTAATTAGCTTCATGTGCTTGTAGAAAAACACTAACCATTTCAACCTCATCCATCGGAGGTTTGACCCTGGAGGCTTGCTCACGCCATTTGATGGCGTACTCCCTGAAACTCTCTGAGGGTTTCTTTTTGAGATTGGATAGTGAGTTTCTATCGGGAGTGATGTCCACATTGTATTGGAATTGTCGGACAAAGTCCTGGGCTAAGTCATCCCATATGTGCCAATGGGATATATCTTGGTCCATGCACCATTCTGATGCAATTCCCGTCAAACTTTCTCCAAAATATGCCATGAGAAGTTCCTCCTTCCCACCTGCTCCCCTGAGCTGGTTGCAGTACTTTTTCAGATGGGCTATGGGGTCTCCATGTCCGTCATATTTTTCGAATTTGGGAGTTTTGAATCTGAGAGGCAGATGGACGTGCGGGAACATGCAAAAATCTGCATAGGAGACACTTTTCTGCCCGCTCAGCCCCTGTATATTTTTGAGGCTATGTTCAATACTCTTCATTTTCCGAGTTATTTCTTCGTTCTCGAAGCTTTTCTTATCCTGTCCCAAAGTGAACTTGGGCTGAGTTTGTTGGGGATATTCATTGGGAGTAGCATGAGCGGTATCCTGATTGTTTGGAATGTGAATGCTGGCGGCTCGAAACTTGGCCCGGAGATAGTTGGTGGGGCCGTGGCGGAGATTGGTGGTGCGATGAAAATATTGGAAGACACACCAGAAAACAAGGCCTGGGGGCGAACCTTAGAAGGCCTTTCGGCAAAGTGAGCCGACATAGTTGGATATCCAAATATCGTGGCTGGGTAGCTTATGGGGATGTTGGACGTCCCTCCTTCCCTAGGGATTATCTCTGGGAAACCCGGGATGGTACTGGGTGGTTCCCTACCATTGGACCATGCGTCCCACATTTCCAGCATGCGGCAACGCAGAGTCCTGTTCTCTTCAGCTGTTGCGGACTCAGATGTTGGGATGATTGGATTTAGGTCTTCCATGGTGGAGTTGACGATTGGCAGGTGACTTTCAGATGTCATTTCTATGCTCCCCTTTGATCTAGTGAAGTAAGGATGGGAAGCCAGGTTACTACAAAATCAACCACCTTAAAATACCTTTTAGATTGAACTAACAAAACGTTAGTTTTAAAACATTTAGGCAAATCACACGTACGGGGTATGCAATGCATCTGATGCTTTTCTATATGTCTTTGCCACAGTTGTGTATTTCATCCCGACTTTATCTCTTGGTTTGTTTTTCTTTCTATTATTATTTTTCCTTTCCTTTGTTATTGCATCTGCTATTTATTTCCTCGCTCGGTTTCCTTTCTTATGGTTATGATCGAATCCTATGTGGATTGCCTACGTATCACGACGCCGCGTGAATCAGATCATCACGTTGTTCATGCTAGCAAGACCCAAAGATATGGATATATCATTTTCTAAAGGCTTCATTCCAAAAAAACACTTTTGATTACAGAAAATAAACAACCCATTTTTGGAATTACAGAGTTTGTAAAACAGACTTGACACATATTTTCGAAAATATAAAGACTACTGTGGACTCAACATATGACTATGACTAGAAAAGTGAAGTACAGACTCAAAAATATCAAGAATACATTAATGCTTCCGTTGCTCCAGGGGCCGGTGGGGCATCATTCGGCCTTGCCACGGGCCTGCGTCCTATGTCTTGTCGGAGGCGGTAAAGGTCGTCCATTATCTTGTGGAAGAAGATCATAACTGCTGAGAAGAAAGTGGTCCGAGTCATATCTTCGCGTTCCTGACATCTGGTGACAATGTAGTCAACTATCTCTTGGACCCTTCGCCTGATAATACCCTTCTCTTGAAGCAGGAGCCCGATTTGTTGGGATCTCGCTTCTAAAATTTGGGCATCCTTGTGACTCTATTCTTGCCATTGTTGCAACTCGTTTTCTAACCGAGCCATCATGGCATAACACTGTTCCCTCTCTGTTTTAAACCTTTTTTCCTGTTTGGCAATTTCGTTCTCGACGGCGGCCAATTTTTCCTTCAAGCCCACGATTTTCTGGTCATATTTCCTTTTTAGTCTCTGAACAAATTCTGTTCTTTCTTCTGCACTTCTCGCCAATCTTGCCCGAACTTCGGCCAGTTCTTCTTCAGCTTTGTCTAATTCATTCCCATAACTACATACTTTATGCCTTAGGCTGTTGATAAGCCTTTCATCGGTCCTGCTTCTCTCTGGGTTCTCAGTAGTTGTTTTCAGTTCCTGTATCTGGGCCCGGAGAACTTCATTTTCTTGGGCTAATCTATTTTTCTCCCCTTCGATCGAGGCAGTATGTAGAATGCTTTCGAACTTGATTTCCCTGACCTGGGCCTCCAATTTTCTTATGGTGGCTCGATAGCTGTTCTCTTTTTCTAACCAAGCCTAATGCTCTTGAGTTTGCTCGGCGAATTGTTGTACATGGGGTCTCTTTGCGGGTCGTTCTTGATCTTGATGCTCCCTGCCTCTTACACCGTACCAAGAGGTGTAGGAGGGTTCCACTTCCCCTTTGGATAAGTCTCTCACTCGAGTTTGAGGTTCTAAAAACCTGCACTCATTCCAAATTTGACGGACCCTGCCTTCAGGAAATGCAGCTCTTGGGCATAACTCGATGGCTTGTTGGCTTAAATCCTCGTCATGGGGAACACCCTGTTGCCTCCCCAACTGGTGTAAGACCTAGTGCGGGGCATATGGTTGAATGCTTCGTAGGCCCATTAATAGGAGATAGCAAACCTTAGCAGACATATTGATAACCTCGTTGAGAGGGAGCCACCCGGACGTCCACTCGATTTGGTTGGCAGTCAGTGAGCTCAAGTATGAGTGCCAGACTTCCGTGCCTTTAGGGAATTGGTGGCCTTTTACCCGAGTCTATATTCCACGATGCAGTTCAAACCGGTTAAACCGTAGTTCATGTATCCCGGGCGGTGACAGAGGTGCTCGATCAGCCAGATTTGTAGGAGAAGGTTGCACCCCTCAAAGAATTTTCCCCCAGATTGGCAAACTGTCAGAGCACGGTAAATTTCAGCTAAGACCATCGGTATCAGTGTGCCATTGGAATTTTTCATCATGAAGTCTGGTATTCCCACAAGTCTGATGTCTATGCATCCGTCACTTCTTGGGCAGATCAAGGTGCCCAAGAATGCTACCACAAAAGCTAGCCCCCGACGGGCTTCCCATTTAGCCTGATCTTTGTGAGTTAGACCAGTGTTGTTAGCCTCATAACCTTGGGGATCTCCATACCGTCTGTAAAGAAAGTAGAAAGTGCAGAAGCCTTCGGACAAGTGTGGGTCTTGGACGTCCTGGCTAATGTTCAACAGATCCAAAAACTTGTGGAGAGTCACCGCCCTGGGTGCCACTGGGTACCGACTTATGAGATTGTCATTGAGACCAGCATACCCCGCTATTTCCTCTAGTGTGGGTGTCAATTCAAAGTCCGAAAAGTGGAATACGTTGTGGCGGGATCCCAGAACGACACTAGAGCCTCGACGATGTCCAACCTCGGCTTGATCTTTAAAAGGCCAGTAAGTCCCCCTAAAGATTTTATAACAGACTTTCTACTGGTTTCCCCCAAGTTGTTCCACCACATATGGAGTCCTAGAGGGATTTCCTCGACTGCTTTGAAGGGGATGTTTTCAACTGTATTCATCCTGCACATTCGTTCTTTTTTGATTAAGACCACATAAATTTTTTCGAAAAGTGTCCTTTTGGCAAAGGGTTTTGTAATAAAGAAAATGGACCGCCTTTGCGAATACGGCCTTTTAAGGTTGTGCTCGCGAATTGGGTCAAAATTTAAAGACAAAACACAAGCGGCCATTTTGCAAAATGGCCTTCCGGCGCCCCACTTGGGCGATCAGGCTATAATGGCATCACCTAATTTTATTTAGGGCTATATCCGTTTGATTTTGAAAAAATGGAGTTGGACCCAATGAGGGTTGCCTACGTATCCCACACCCGTGAGAATCAAACAAAGCGTAGTTCAGAAAAATCCTGACTGATTAAAAAACTACACCCACTCATTTTGTTTTATATTTTTTTCCAGAAATTTTGGCGGAGTTTTGGGGTAAATACGAGGATTTCAAAACAGAGTGGATTCTTTATTCTACCTCACTCTTGGTTTTTCTGTTCATTTTTTGGTTTAGCCGGTCAATACACAAGCTGAGACAAATAAATGCATACGTAGCAAGTAAGATGCATCAGGGTAGTCTTTCATTTCAGGTACACCTGTCCTAGACTGACCCAACCCCTGTGTTGAGTCCCCTAAGTCAAATGCACGTGATGCAAATAAGCGTTCCTAATAGGGATCCGGCATGAGGTTTTGTTATTCTAGGCTTAAAGCTGGGGTTTTGTTCTAGACCAGGCTTACCCGAGCGGACAGCTCGAGCCGAGGTCGGGGCAGCGTACCGGGAATACAGAAGCTTCACCGGCTTTGCAACTTATCCGTACCTCGTTCTAAAATTTGGATACGACTCTAACAGAAAATAAGTCACGGGAAGTGCACACTTCCCAGATGATTTAGAAGACTCAGAGAGAAGAGGGTTTCGGCGCAATTTATATACAGTTCAGATAATATCAAAACGGTAAAAAGAAGCATTTGGCACATTAGGTTCAAACATATAAAATCAGATAATAAATCCAAATATAACAACTATTCTAAGCTCGAATTCTTAACCCTGAACCGGAGATTCTGGGTTCTAATCCCCAGCAGAGTCGCCAGAGCTGTCATACCTCCTTTTGCACCGGTGAGGGTAATAAGGGAGTTTTTTCCAATTAAAGTGACATAAATCGAATTTGGGATTTTATTTATTTAAATTCAGAGTCGCCACCCGCATTTTTGACGATGTTCCGGGACACCGTTTTATTTTAAAATCCCAAACCGAGGAAATTTTGACTCAGTTTTAGTTTGTCTGCGACCAGAAATTTGAGTAAGGAATTCTGTTAACCCGGGAGAAGGTGTTAGGAATTCCCGAGTTCCATGGTTCTAGCACGGCCGCTTAACTATTAATATTTGGCCTAATTATCTGATTATTTATATGTTTTAAACCTATTGTGCTTTTTAGCCTTTTTTCATTTTTTGGCCGCTTTTATGGATTTATCTTGAAGCAAGTCACGATGGCGTGCACTTGTTTGTTTTTGCACACATGGAAAACACGTCACATGAAATGCACCCGTGATTGTTATGTGCGTTTTTATTTAGTTGTTTGGAGTTGAGGGTCGGGGGCATGAGTTGCCACACCCGAATGTAGTTTAGGGTAATTTTGAGGTTTGATTGTAATTTTGATTGTCTACTAAATTTCACACTAACAGAAGTATTCTTCAACCTATAGTATGTGTAGAAGATTGTTTTAAGCCTAAATTCACTTAGTCTAAAGGACGGACAGTTGGGCCATGGCCGCATTTTAGCCCAATTCAACCATTTAACCCTTTGGTCAATCCTAATTGTGGCTAGTTATAAAATAGATAAAGCTATATAATTCTATAAAGGAAACATGACAACACATGGAGTTTTACAAGAGATTCAACAAATTACTAAGTTACAAGTTATACATTTTAAAAAGGTCAAGTGCACATTTTTAGCTATAGTAGAATATTGAATTAATGATTTTCATCAACTTCAGGTAGCCTAGATACATGCCTTCATATGTATTGAGTATTGTTTGATAGCGTTTATACATTTATTGTTGCGAATTCAGAAAGTTTGAAAGATATGAGATGAATCAAAAACGTTTTGGATCACACATTCCTGTTTTGTATATTTTTCGAAAGTTATGGAATCTAGAACGAATATTTTCCAGAACCATAGTAAGTGTTTACAAGGAGACTAATCTGAATACAAACTCATGTGAAATGCCTTTAAATAGAAAAATCTATATTTCTATGTTTCGAATTTCAGCAGGGGTGAATTAAACAATTTTAAGATAGATCACAGGGGGGTTTTGAGGAAAAGAGAACTGTATTGGGCCATTTTCAGTAAATTGGATCAGTTTTGAGAGAATTTCACATTAATAAGAAAACAGGGAAATAAAGCTAAATGCTAATTTAGAATGTCCAGTCCATATTTACAAACCTTAAAATCTGTAGAGATAATTACTTGGCTATTTACTATGAAATACAATTTCCCAAAAAAAATAACAAATGAATAATGCTAAAAAAGGAATGAAACATCAGCTGTTACTCCTGTGCGAGCTAGCAGTGCTTCGAAACTTTGAAAAAACCTGCATTTCATCACTGATTTTAAACCAAAATAGCATGAATTCCTATGTGCACTCCAAGGAATGAATCTGACCATTATAAGGGTCAGATTTGATTCCTTTAGTGTTGTTTGACAATACATCTAAGCATATGTGGCCTAAGACCAATATTTAAACACTTTTATGGGGTGAATCTGACCATGAAAAAGGTCAGATTCAGCTCCAGTAGTGCCAACCACTCAACATTTAGTTCTTTTCACATAGAAAATGCTTGACCAAGATTTCAGCATACAAAGAAGAGACATTCATGCACATCTTAGCACCGGGTTTGCACACAAGTTTAGGCAAAAGAAAACCCAAACAAGAACTAATAGATTCCATACATAGCTTTTCAGCAAACTTTTAAACAAACAAACAGAAAATTTCTAACAGCTGATTCAAACCCATAAAATCAGAAGAAACAAAGCATGAAAACCAACTAAAACAAACATTTTTTTTTTCTTAAGATAACAATTTTATTTAGATGGAATTGTTACATACCTCAACAAAGTGAATAATAACAGAAGAATCTGGACCAAATAAAGGTCTAGGGATTGAAATTTGAGGCTCAGAAGAACAACAAACCAACAACAACAATCCAACAGTAAACAACCCAGAAAAATAACACTTGAAAACCCAGAAAACTCGAATGAAAAAACCAGATAGATGGGACCTAATCCTTCAAAGGATAAGAGGCCACTACTCCAAGAAAACCAAATCCTAAGCTATTTGTGTACTCACTTTGTATATTTATTTCTGTTTCTTTTGATTTTTCCTATTTCTTCTCAAAATACAAAGAGAGATTTTAGAATAGAAAATGAAAGCTGTGTATGAAGTCCATTTTTCAGTGATAAAATGCACAGAATTCCCTTAAAAAATCTATGTATATTCCAGATTTTTTCAGTAGTCAAAATTAGTTGTCATTTTCCAGTCGCCCCCCCTCTAAAAAAAATCCTTTAATGGTAAAAAGTGTGTGTATATATAGGGGTATTTGGGATAGGATATGCTTAGCATATTCCTTATCCAATAAGCTGAAAATAGTACAAATGCAGCTGCCAACCTTATCTTTAGGGACAACTGCCCTATTCTAGAAGATTCCTTGCCCCTAAAATTACCTTTTTAACCCTAAAATATCCGATTTCATTATTCTCGAAGGTTCTTGGGTTGTTACACCCAATATTCCCTTAACTAAAAGTCCTATACTACCCCTTAAAAACCCTAGAATTACCCTTAGGTAACTAGGGTCAAGGTTGATTGGGGTTACCTATTAACTTGAGCTAGTCGATCCTAATTAGGTACCTTAGTTAATCAAACCTAATTAGTTCTTCTTAACTAGTATCAGGCGTTAAATAGCTAAAGGTGCTCAATTACTAACTTGTTTAAGAGCTTAGGTTAGATAATTCAACTCCATTAATTTATTAAGACTTAGTTAATTAAGAGATCTATTCTGAAAGTTAGTAGCTAATTAGAGCAACTTATGTTCGTTAACTAAGGCTTAATATAACCTTAAATTATTATTAAACTAAAAAAAATCCAGGTTATGATTTTTCTTAAACAAAAGGTATTCCTCTCATTGATAGGGTTATGAACCAGGAATTACCTTTTAGCTAGGCAGGGATGATTAGGAAATTCTAGTTAATTGGCAATTTAATCTTAGCTACTTACGCAATCAGGCATATAACAATCAACTAACGAGCCTTATTGATAATTGACTAACGACAGTCAACAAAAGAAAATCAAGACCAGGAATCTCTAATTCAAAATTACAAACAAACATATGACTAAGCAAGGGAAATTCCTGAAATCCTAGTCACATGATTATGAGTAGCCTAAACGACTAACAATAATCAGGGAAAACACACAGAGGGAAAGGAAGGAGAATTTGGACAGAATAATAAGAGAATTCAAGTTAATGAGCATGTTAAGCACATGAAAGCATGCTGTCACGTTCAGGAAATCTACAGAGAAACACAAAGTAAACCCGAACAATTAAAGAACAAGAAGGTCCAGTGTTTACTGACCTTCTTTTGAACCAGCAAATCGATAAAAGTATTTGTTTTAGCCGTTTTAGGAGCCAAACTCAGACTTCTATCGATAGGTGAACTTAGAACAAAACAAACAAAAAAGAAGTTAGGAATTACTAATGATGGTGGGTTGATAGGTGAAATCAGAAAAGACAGAGGGAGAATCAATGAAGGGTTTTACCTGGGCATTAGGACGAAAATTGACTCTTAGAGGCTAAAATCCCATGTTCATAGGTCATCGCGTTTGGCCACTGAACATCAGACACTTTGAGAAAGCTTCATGCATGCTCTGATTTGATAGAGCATAGGATAAATTAGATGGTTTGTGATGCATGAACTAGTGCAAGGGATCAGGACTGATGGGGTTGAACGGATGAGAGAAAAGGGAATGAAGGAGGGAAAAGGGCTATGTCGATTAGGGTTTTCAGATTCTCAGATCTGAAATTGCTTGATTTCGAGTGAGTTTTTTTTGGAGAAATTGAAGGCATGAGGTGATTGAGGAGGAGGAGAGGATTGTAGGGTGAAAGTTTGGGGTTGTTTGGAGGTCGTCTGCCGCCGATGGCGATTTCCAACCGGCGGAGCAAGGCGGATATCGGCTGGTCTCTAGAGAGAGGTGAGAGACGGTGGGGAAAGAGGGGTGTAAGGCTTCGAAGTGAACTGGGGGGTGGGGGGAGCTTCAGACATTTATATGCTGGGAAATTAGGGAGTTCCCTGCCGTTAGATCAAAAGAGATCAACAACTGGAATTTTTCATAATCTAAACGGGGTCGTTTTGGGATCAGGGGCTAGGGCAGGCCGGGTGTGAGGATTGGGCTGGGTTGAGCGAAAAATGGCTTGGGCTTTGGCAATTTTGGCCCATGTCTATTTAATTCATTCTACTAATTAAATTATCCTAAATTAAGACTAAACATGTAATAATTAGTTCTAATCCTAGTATTTGTTTAATTAATTAAAAATCATACCATTTAATTTACTCCTAGTTCAATTTCATAATTTTGTTAAAGGAAAATTGATTAAATCAAAAGTTAAACATTAACCTATTTTATATCAGGTAACTTATATTTCGCTATTATTTAAATAATTATTAAAAGTTATGCACCTAATTAAATTATTCACATGTTTAAAAGACGAATCACGGCCGCGTAATGTAAAAATAAATTCATAAATAGTATTTAAAATTTAACAAAAACCCATAAAATCAATTATTTTATTGAGATTTTTGTAGGATTATATGATAAGTAAAATCACATGCTCACACTCATTTTGTTGAAATGAAAGAAAATACGTTTTCTACGTCATGAAAAGAAATACTCATTTTATTGAAATGAAAGAAATTACTTTTTCCACATTATAAAAAGAAAATACTCTTTGTGTTGAAGTGAAAGAAAATAGTTTTTACTGCATCATTTTGCTGAAATGAAAAATAAAAGAAAATGCTTTTTCTACTTCATGAAAAGATTGAAATAAAAGAAAATATTTTTTCTACACCATGAAAAGATCGAAATGAAAGAAAATATTTTTTCTACATCATTAATAGAAAATAATCATTTTGTTGAAATAAGAAAATACTTTTTCTATATCATTAAAAGAAAATACTCTTTTTGTAGAAATGAAAAAAAATACTTTTTACTGCATCATCTTATTTGAATGAAAAAAATACTTTTTACTATATCAAATCACCTGAAACCTTAAACTTTTACGACCAATGCCAAAACTTATCAAATCACGTTCGATTAACCTCATATTTTGCACACAAGTCATAGTTGACATTAAGAACCTACTCCAAGTTCCGGACTCAGAATCCGACCTCGATATCAAAAAGTCCACTTCTGGTCACAATCTCCAAAAATTCAACTTTCGCCATTTCAAGCTTTAATCAACTACAAGCCTCCAAAACACAATTCAGACGCGCTCCTAAGTCCAAAATGACCCAATGGAGATAACAGAACCGACGAAACTCCATTCTGGAATCGCCTTCCCACAGTTTCGACTACGGCCAAATTTCTAGGACGTAGGCTTCCGTTTTAGGGACTACTGTCCCAAAAACTCCGAAACCAAAACAAAACCTCCGGACAAGTGATATAAGCAGAAACAGATACGGGGGAAGCAGAAAATAGGGGACCAGAGCTATTACTCTCAAAGCAACCGGTCGGAGTGTTACATCCTCCCCCTCTTAAAACAATCATTCGTCCTCAAATGAGCATAGAGACATACATGAAGTGGTGAAAAGACGAGGATAACGGCTGCGCATATCATGCTTGGTCTCCCAAGTCACCTCCTCGACCAGCTGATCCCTTCACTGAAGCAATGTTTTTTGATCTCAGCTTTCGCACATGCCTGTCCAAAATAGCCACCGGCTCCTCAACATAAGATAGATCGTTGTCCAACTGGACTGAGCTGAAATCCAACACATGAGACAGATCACTGTGATACTTTTGGAGCATAGAAACATGGAATACCATATGTACTTCTGCTAGACTGGGAGGTAAGGCAAGCTCATAAGCAACCTCCCCTACTCGCTGAAACACCTCAAATAGACCAATGAACCTTGGGCTCAACTTGCCCTTCTTCCCGAACCTCATAACGCCCTTCATAGACGAAACCTAGAGCAAGACCCATTCTCCAACCATGAATGCAACACCACGACCTTCCGATCCGCATAACTCTTCTGTCTGGACTGGGTTGTGCGAAGTCGATCCTGAATCACCTTAACCTTCTCCAAAGCATCCTGAGCCAAGTTTGTACCTAGTAACCCAACCTTGCCCGGTTCGAACCAACCCACTGGAGACTGACACCGCCTACCATACAGAGCCTCATACGGTTCCATCTGAATGCTCGACTGATAACTGTTAACTGTTGTTGTAGGAAAACTCCGCAAGTGGCAAGAATTGATCCCAAGAACCTCCAAAATCGATCACACACGCACGAAGCATATCCTCTAGTATCTGAATAGTGTGCGCGGACTGTCCGTTCGTCTGAGGGTGAAATGATGTGCTCGACCTAACTCATGCTGTACGGTCCTCTAGAATCGTGATGTAAACTGCATACCCTGGTCAGAGATGATATATACCGGTACGCCATGAAGCCTGACAATCTCGCAGATATACACTCGAGCCAGCTGCTCGGAAGAGTAAGTAGTCATCACAAGAATGAAATAAATGACTTGGTCAGCCTGTCCACAATCACCTAAACTGCATCAAACTTCCGCTGAGTCCATGGGAGTCCAACAACGAAATCCATAGTGATCCGCTCCTATTCCCACTTCGGAATCTCTAACTTCTGAAGCAATCCACCCGGCCGTTGATGCTCATACTTCACCTGCTGGTAATTTAGACACCGGGCTACATATTCCACTATGTCCTTCTTAATTCTCCTCCACCAATAATGCTTCCTCAAGTCCTGATACATCTTCGCGACACCTGAATGAATGGAGTACCGCGAGCTGTGAGCCTCATGAAGAATCAAATCACATAATCCGTTTACATTGGGCACACATAGCCTGCCCTGCATCCTCAATGCACGATCATCTCCAATAGTGACCTCCTTAGCATCACCGTGCTGAACCGTGTCCTTAAGGACGAGCAGATGGGGGTCATCATACTGACGCTCCCTGATACGATCATAAAGAGAAGATTGGGAGACCACACAAGCCAAAACTCGAATCGGCTCAGAAATATCCAATCTAACAAACTGGTTGGCCAAGGCCTGAACATCCAATGCCAATGGCCTCTCTACTGCTGGTAAATATGCTAAGCTCCCCAAACTCTCCACCCTGTGACTCAAGGCATTGGCCACCTCATTGGCCTTCCGGGGATGGTATAGAATAGTGATATCATAATCCTTAAGCAGCTCTAACCACCTTCGCCGATGCAAGTTAAGATGCTTTTGCTTGAACATATGCTGCAAACTTCGGTGATCAATGTAGATCTCACAAGGGACACCATACAAATAGTGCCTCCAAATCTTCAAGGCATGAACAATAGTTGCTAACTCAAGATCGTGGACAATATAGTTCTTTTCATGTACCTTTAGCTGTCTGGACGCGTAGGCAATCACCCTACGGTCCTGCATCAACACACCGCCGAGACCAATCCGCGATGCATCACAATAAACATTATAAGACCCCGAATTAGTAGGCAATACCAATACTGGTGCTGTAGTCAAAGCTGTCTTGAGCTTTTGAAAGCTCTCCTCACATTCCTCTGTCCACCTGAACGGAGAACCCTTTTGGGTCAGCCTGGTCATAGGTGCTGCTATAGATGAGAAACCCTCAACAAATTGATGGTAATACCCCGCCAAACCAAGAAAACTCCAGATCTCTGTAGCTTAGGACGGTCTGGGCCAACTCTGCGCTACTTCCACCTTCTTCGGATCCACCTTGATCCCTTCACTCGACACTATGTGACCCAAAAATGCCACTGAATCTAACCAGAACTCACACTTTGATAATTTTGCATATAACTTCTTTCTCTCAAGGTCTGAAGCACAATCCTCAGGTGCTGCTCATGATCCTCCCGACTCCGGGAGTACACCAGAATGTCATCAATGAACACAATGACAAGAGTCAAGATAGGGCCGAAATACACTGTACATCAAATGCATAAATGCTGCTGGGGTGTTGGTCAACCCAAATGACATCACAAGGAACTCGTAACGACCATACCGATTCCAAAAAGCAGTCTTCGGGATATCTGGTTCCCGCATCTTCAACTGGTGATAACCTGAACGCAAGTCAATTTTGGAAAACACTCTGGCACCCTGTAACTGAACAAATAGGTCATCAATACGAGGCAAAGGATACCTTTTCTTTACTGTAACTTTGTTCAACTGGCGATAATCAATGCACATACGCATATAACCATCCTTTTTCTTCAAAAACAAGACCAGAGCACCCTAAGGTGACCCACTGGACCAAATGAAACACTGATCAAGCAATTCCTGTAATTGTATCTTCAACTCCTTTAACTCAAGAGAAGCCATATAATATGGAGGAATAGAGATGGTCTGAGTTCCCAGCAACAAATCAATACCAAAGTCGATATCTCTGTCGGGAGGCATGTCCGGAAGATCAGCTGGAAATACATCAGGGAAATACCTCACTACTAGGGCTGACTCAACTGTAGGGGTATCAATATTGACATCTCTCACATAAGCTAGATATGTGTCACACCCCTTCTCAACCATTCGTTGAGCTTTAAGAAATGAAATAACTCTGCTGGGAGTATAATCTAAGGTACCTCTCCACTCTAACCGCGGTAAGCCTGGCATAGCCAGCGTCACAGTCTAGGCGTGACAATCAAGAATAAGATAATGGGGCGACAACCAGTCCATGTACAAGATAATATCAAAATCTAACATACTGAGCAATAATAAATCGACTCTGGTCTCAAATCCACTAATAATAACCAAACACGACCGATACACACGGTCAACAACAATAAATCTCCCACGGGTGTAGAGACATAAACAAGAGAACTCATAGAATAACGGGATACACCCAAATGCGGAGAAAAATAAGATTACACATAGGAATAAGTGCATCCTGGATCAAATAAGACTGACACATCTCTATGACAAACCAAAATAATACCTGTAACGATAGAGTAGGAAGCAACTGCCTTTATACGAGAAGGAAGAACATAGTGTCTGGCCTGACATCCCCCTCTAGGGCGATCTCTACCTCCCCAACCTCCACCTCGAGCTGACTGAGCAGGTGGAGTGGTAGCCGGTGCTGTGATCATAGCCTGAGGACCTGGTGAAGCACGTGGTGCCTGAGAAGTCTGTGGAGGTGTGCCCCTCTTAAGTCTAGGGCAATCCCTCATTATATGGCGAGTGTCGCCACACTCAAAACTAGCCTACGGAGGGCATGGTTGCTGTGGCTAGCTCGGGCCAGGCCTGCTGGATTGACTGCTGAAATCACCCTGTGCAGGAGGGACACTAGATACTGACGGTGCATAATAAGGCTCCTAGGGCCTAGGAGTGGCCGGAATACCACTGGCAGTTGGAAGAGCTGAATGAACAGGACGACTGACATAGCCCCTACCATGTCAAACTGCATCTGGGGCACGAGTACCAGTATAAGTGCCAGTCTCTCGAGACCTCTTGGCCTCCCTCTCATCTCTCTCTCCCGAGAAAGCATTCCTTCCACTCTCCTAGAAATACTCATAACCTGCTTACACGAGATATCCATCTCCAACTCCTGGGCCATGCTAATCCTGATGCTAGGATAGAATAAACTGAGGAACCCTCTCTTGAACTGTAGCAACCAAGGCCGGAACGTAGTGAAGGAAATCCCACTTGTCTCTGCTACGCCCATAGTACGGAGGATTCGATGCACTCCTCAAGAAAACCCTGAGCATCCTTTGTCGTCAACCCACTGAAAGTAGGAGGGCGGTACTTCTTGTACCTCTCAAGTCTACATTGCTCCTCCTTAGAAACTGCTGCCCTACCCTCGGGCTAAATTGGGGATATAGGTGGCACCGATATAACCTCTGGAATCTGATCGACCTAAACCTGCTGCTTTGAGGTGCGGGCGGTGGGAGTCTATGCTCCTCCCCGGCCTGATATATGACAAGAGCAAGTGAAATCGACCCCGCCTGAGCTAGAGTACCAAATATGCTCAGGAACTGTGCAAGGGTCTCATTGAGAGCTGGTGTAGTAGTAGGCGTCTCAGGTGCTTGCGCTCCGACTGGAGCTACTGGTAGCTCCTCTGTGGCAGCTGGTGCAGGTGCTCTGGCTGCACCACATGGACGTCCTCGGCCTTTACCCTGGACCCAGCCTCGGCCTCTAGTGGGGGGAACGGGTGCTTGGTCATCTGATCCAGCTGTACGTGTCCTCACCATCTGTGAGAGACTAGAAGGCAAAATTTTAGAATTTTGAAATCAACAATTTTGCACGACAAGGAATCAAAAGAAGTGAGATTTTCCTCCCTCCGTGAGATGTCGTGATGGCACCTAGTCTCTACGACTAGGTAAGCCTAACACTTGCGGAAACAACCAAAAATGAAAGCAAAACCTTAACAATTAACAACAACGGATATTTAAATATTGATAGAAATGCCGCTTGGCATGTACAATAACCAACTCTCAAAATATACACAAAATTTTCCCAAGACCCGAAAAACCACAAGACACAAGCTTCTAAGAATCTGTCTAACTACTCTATACATCAGTATCTAGAAGAAGTAAGGAAGAACAACACAAAAGAGATAGAAGGGGGACTCCGAGGTCTACGAACGCGGGCAAATGTACGTTGAAGTCTCCGGAGCAACAACAAGTATGCAACTAAAAGCGGGGCTGGTAGAGGTACCTGGATCTTCATACAAAAACATGTGCAGAAGAGTAGCATGAGTACACCACAACGATACCCAGTAAGTACCAAGCCTAACCTCGGTCGAGTAGTGACGAGGTTGGGTTAGGTCCCTACTAGTAAATATAAATTAAATAAGGCAGAATAAAAATATATATTAAGAGACTAAAATTTAACAAAGAGGAAAATCACAGAAGAATAACAGTACAATACACATAAGTAACGACAGGGGATCTCCCGAGATACCGTCTCGTAGTCCCAAAAGTAAACGTGTAGGGGGATCTCCTGGAATACCGTCCCGTAGTCCCAAAATAAATATGCAGGGGGATCTATGGGATATCGTCCCGTAGTCCCAAAGTAAATATATAGGGGGATCTCCCGGAATACCATTCCGTAGTCCCAAAGTAAATATGCAGGGGGATCTCCTAGAATACTGTTCCATAGTCCCAAAGTAAATACGCAACTCTAACAATGGAAATAACAATTATGGCAAGAAATCCTACAATTTAGACCAAGTACAAGTCAAGGAAAAAACAGGAAATCCACTAAGCATGCTACACAGAGTCAGATAAGCATTTAAGGCACGTAGACATGATATTCTAGGATAAATAGAATAACTACACATGCTGGTATATCTCAATTAAGAAGAAATAGGTTATTACTCGGTAAAAATCAAATTTTACAACAAATATCCCGTGTGCGCACTCGTCACCTCACGTACATGTGCTCACATATCACACCAATACCAAATCCTAAGGGGAGTTCTTCCACACAAGGTTAGGCAAGCCACTTACCTCGAACCAAGATCAATCAATCGTTAACAATGCCTTTTCCGCGACAATCCGACCTCGAATCGCCTTTCAAAACTCAAAAATTTAGTCTAGGAAGTCTCTACCATTTCCCCCCAAATTTCCAACTCAAATCCCCAAATTATATGATGAAAATAGTAATAGATTAATGAAATATAGTCCAAACCGGGTTAGAATCACTTACCCCAACAATTTGTTTGAAGAACTCTCGAAAAATCCCCTCACGTCGAGCTCTCAAAGTCCCAAAATTGAAAATGGGATAGAACCTTTGAATTTGGCCCTTTTATGCCCAGGGATTTCGCATATGCGGGCCACCGGTCATACTTGCGACACCACACTTGCCGAATTTCCCTTGAATGTGAGGGAATGACTTAAGAGGGGTGGGTCCGCATCTACAATGAAAGGGACGCACCTGCGTGCGTGCGCCTGCGGAGCATTGTCCGCTTTTGCGGTCCTCCTCTTGCAGTTCCTTAGGTGCGTCTGCTGGCATCGCAGATGCAGAATTCTCTTCGGACCTGCGACATCTGACCAACCATCCCAATCCGCTTCTGCGCTTGCCTCTATGCACGTGCGATCCCGCACCTGCAGTCTCCCCATCGCAGGTGCGAAAACACCAGAAACTAGAAAACTTCAACAATTTGCATAAGTCCAATTTTAATCCATTAAGAATTTGAAACACACCCTAGGCCCCCTGGACCTTAATCAAACATACCAATAAGTCCTAAAATACCATACAAACTTAGTTGAGCCTTCAAATTACATAAAAAAAATGCTAAAAACACGAATTACCCTCCAATTCAAACTTAATGAACCTGAAACCTCAAACTTTTACGACCGATGCTGAAACCTATCAAATCACGTCTGATTGACCTTAAATTTTGCACACAAGTCATAATTGACATTACAGACCTACTCCAACTTCCGTAATCAGAATCCGACCTCGATGTCAAAAAGTTCATATCCAGTCACAATCTCCACAAATTCAAAACACAATCCGGATGCGCATCTATGTCAAAAATCACCCAACGGAGCTAACGGAACCGACGAAACTCTATTCCGGAGTCGCCTTCACACAGTTCCGACTACAATCAATTTCCTAAGACTCGATCTTCCGTTTTAGGGACTAAGTGTCCCAAAACATTCTGAAACCAAAATAAAACCTCCTGGCAAGTCACATAAGCAGAAATAGATATAGGGGAAGCAAGAAAAAAAAGGATCAGGGCTATTACTCTCAAAATGACTGGCCGGGGCGTTACATTAAGTAACAATGATAAAGTTCAGTTAATTTTAAGTGACAAAAAATAGTTAAGTGACTTTAATGAAATTAAAAGATAGTTGAATGGCTATCAGTGAAATTAACCCACGTTTTACATGTTGAGAGGAAGAAAAAAATTTACAAGCTGAAAATTTATCCAAAGAGGGCATAAATGCTAATGATTTAGTTTAAAAGAATTACCGACCTGCATCTGTTGACTAAACAACTGGCTAGCACCATTTCCTGAAGCAGAGGGTAAGGTCTTCCTATAGGCCATTTTTTCGAACACTACATGGGCTTCAGAATAAGCATCTCCCCTTAATCTTCTCTTTCTAGAATTAAGTTGGAAAGAATAGTGAGATGCAGAGGAAAGAGTAATGTCACGACCAGGAATTCCCATCGTTGGGACCATGATGGAGCCTAACATTCACTTGCTAGGCAAGCCAACATTTGAGATTTAATAAGCAAATTCTTAAACCTTGCAGTGATTAACAACAATTAAACCATAACAGATTAATAAGAGAGCAGAAATTCATAACAAATCCAAATATTTATACAAAACTACCTAGAATTTGAAGTCACAACTCACGAACTTCTAAGATTAACTACAAGTAACTGGCTGAAATAAAGTACAACTATATTCGAATTAAAAGAAACAATAAACTGAAACAGCTAGAAGGGGACTCCAGGGTCTGCGAACGTCGATGGATCTACCTTGGGTCTCCTATGTAATGAAGTCAGCAGCTAGCCTCGAGATCAGCTTGGACCGACACCAAAATCTGCACAGGAAGTGCAGCGTACAGTATCAGTACAACCGACCCCATGTACTGGTAAGTGTCTTGCCTAACCTCGACGAAGTAGTGACGAAGCTAAGACAAGACATCCAAAAACAACCTGTGCAGTATAACCATACATATACAAATGACAGTAATAAAGAAATGAGACATGAAATATTGGGAGTGGGGCATGCTGAGGGGATCACAGTATAAGGAATCAAAGCAGTGATAAAGACTTGATCAATCAATATTCCTTAAACAAATAGAACAAGTAAAAGGGGTAAAGGAAACTGCATGACATCACCCTTCATGCTTTACTCTCAATATCACCATATGAAATAATAGAAATAGCACGGCATCACCCTTCGTGCATTAAATATCTCATAACATGGAACAACACCACCCTTCGTGCATTATCACTCACAAAACATGGCACAACATCACTTTTTGTGCATTAACACTCACTCACAAAACATTTACACGGCATCACCCTTCGTGCTTTAACACTCTCCCTCACCAAAAAAATGAACCATAACAACAGAGAGATAGAAATATCATGAACCAGTCTTACTTCAACGTTTAGTTCCACAATACTAATCTCAACTTTGAGTCAATTCTCAATCAATACCAAATTCCATAAAACATGATAAAAGTTGCTCAACATAACGAATGTCTAGTCTAAGCATGAACAATATGATTAAAAAATACAACAGTTACAAGAATAAGACTCACTTGCATGCTATGACTCGACAACAACACATAGGTGCTCGTCATCTCACCTATACGTTGTACTCAACATCCAAACACGTAGCAAATAGTCAAATAATACCTAATCCCTCAAGCCAAGGTTAACCACGACACTTACCTCGCTCCAATGACCAAATTCAAAGCTCAACCACCGCTTTTCCTCTAGATTCCACCTCCAAACCACTCGTATCTAGCCATAATTAACTTAATAACATCAATATTGCTAAAGAAATCAATTATAATGCATAAATTTAGGTTCCCCAAACTTCTCCCCCAAAAGTAAAAAATCGACCCTAGACCTGCTTGGTCAAAACTCGGGGTTCAGACCAAAATCCATTCACCCCTGAGCCCGAATATGCAATTATTTTCGAAATTTGACCTCAAATTGAGGTCTAAATCCTAATTTCCCAAAAATTCCTAATTTTACCCAAACCTCCAATTTCTACCATGGAAATCCTAGATTTTAGGTTGGAAATTCATGAAATGTGATGGAAGATTGAAAGGAAGTGGGTTAGAATCACTTACCAAAGTTTTGGGGAAGAATTGGTCTTGGAGAAATTGCCTCTAGGGTTCTTGGGTAGGAAATTTTAAGAATGGGAGGAAAATCCCGTCTAAGTCTCTTTTCATCAGCTGCAGATGTCGCATTTGCGTGCGAAAGATCCATCACAATTGTGAATCCCTTCACACTTTATCTTCTTTCGCAAATGCAAACTTTGAATCCTTGTAAATGCGACTAAATGATCGCATTTGCGATCAATGCCCCTCCCAGACTCCCTTCGCAAATGCGAAGGCAAACTCGTAAATGCGAAAACCATTAGCCCAGCTACTCTTCGCATTTGCGATGAGAAGCTTGCAAATGCAAGCCTGTCAAAGGTCACAATTGCGACTCATGATCTCGCAAATGCGAGATCATAGGCATGCAAAAACATCAGATGCATCAGCAGTGTTTTTCCAAACCAATTTCACTCTATAGCCTATCTGAAACTCACCCCAGCCCTCGGGGATCTAAAACAAAAGTGCACACAAGTCTAAAAACACGAACTTGTTCGCGTGATCAAATCACCAAAATAACACTTAGAACTACGAATTTAACCTAAAATCATATGAAATTTTCAAGAACACTTGGAAATTCCTATTTTCACAATCAGATGTCCGAATCACGTCAAATTGACTCCGTTTCTTACCAAAATTCATAGATAAGTTATAATTGATATATTGAATATGTATCGGGCTCCAGAATAAAAATACAGAGCCGGTATAAAAAATGCCAAACATCAATAGATTCTTAAAACCATTAAATATTCAGAGTTCTAATTTTCTATAAAAATTCATACTCAATCTAGGGACCTCGAAATTCGATTCTGTGCATACGCCCAGGTCCCATATTTCAATACGTACCCACCGGGATCGTCAAAACACGGGTCCGGTTCCGTTTACTCAAAACAATGACCGAAATCAACTCAAATCAACTTTAAGGCAAAAATTCTTATTTTTTTCAACTTTCAACATAAAAGCTTTCCGGAACACACCCGAACTACGCACACAAATCGAGGAGGGTAGAAATGAGATTTTAAGTCTTAAGAGCGTAGAATCGAGTTTTAAAACATAAGATGACCTTTTGGGTCATCACATTCTCCACCTCTAAAACAATCGTTCGTCCTCGAACTAACATAGAAAAGTACCTGAACTGGTGAATAGGTGGGGATATCTACTCCGCATATCTGACTCGGACTCCCAAGTAGCTGCCTCAGCGGGTTGACCTCTCCAATGCACTTGGATTGAAAGATAACTCTTTGATCTCAATTGACGAACCTGCCGGGCTAGAATATCCACCGGCTCCTCCTCATAAGTCAAATCCTTGTCCAACTGAACAGAGCTGAAATTTAACACGGGGGACGTGTCACCATGATACTTCCGGAGCATGGACACATGGAACACTAGATGAAATGATGATAACCCCGGAGGATACGCAAGCCTATAAGCCACCTCTCTCACTCTCTCGAGAATCTCAAAAGGTCCGATGCATCTAGGGCTCAGATTTCCCTTCTTCCCAAACTTCATGACACCCTTCATGGGTGACACACAAAACAACACTCTCTACCCGACCATAAATACCACATCATCAACTCAAGGACCGACATAAATCTTTTGCCTCGACTGAGCTGTGCGAAGTAGTTCCTATATAATCTTGACCTTATCCAAAGCATTATGTACTAGATCAATACCCAACAACCGAGCCTCCCCTAGCTCAAACCACCCAACTGGCGACATGCACCGTCTACCAAATAATGCCTCATAGGGAGCCATCTGAATGCTCGACTGGTAGCTGTTGTTGTAGGCAAATTCTGCAAGGGGCAAGAACTGATCCCACGATCCTCCGAAATCTATAACATAAGCGCGAAGCATATCCTCCAAGATCTGAATAGTACGCTCGGACTGCCCGACCGTTTGAGGATGGAATGTTGTTCTCAACTCAACCCGCGTACCCAAATCACGTTGTACTTCCTCCAGAAGTGTGAGGTGAACTGCGTACCTCGATCAGAAATGATAGACACGGGCACACCGTGAAGACGGACGATCTCACGAATATAAATATATGTCGACCATTCTGAAGAATAGGTAACTTCCACCGGAATGAAGTGTGCTGACTTAGTCAGCCTATCCATAATAATCCAAACGACATCTAACTTCCTCTGAGTCCGTGGGAGTCCAACAACAAAGTCTATAGTGATACGCTCCCACTTCCACTCAGGAATCTCTATCTGCTGAAGCAACCCACCGGGTCTCTGATGCTCATACTTCACCTGCTGATAATTCACGCACCGAGATACATAAGAAACTATATCTTTCTTCATCATCCTCCACCAATAATGCTGCCGCAAGTCCTGGTACATCTTGGTGGCGCCCGGGTGAATAGAATATCGAGAACTGTGGGCCTCCTCAAGAATCACTCACGAAGCCCATCAATATTAGGCACAAACACGTGACCCTGCATCCTCAAAACTCCATCATCTCCAACAATAACCTGCTTGGCACCACCATGCAGTACTGTGTCCCTAAGGACCAACAAATGAGGGTTATCATACTGCCGATCTCTGATACGCTTAAACAAGGAAGACCGAACGACTGTGCAAGCTAGAACACAACTGGGCTCTGAAATATCCAACCTCACCAACTGAATGGCCAAAGTATGAAAATCTGATGATAGCAGCCTCTCACCGACTGGAATGAACGCAAGGCTTCCCATACTCGCTACGTTCCTACTCAATGCGTCGTCCACCACATTGGCCTTCCCGGGATGGTACAAGATGGTGATATCATAGTATTTCAATAACTCCAATCACCTCATCTGCCTCAAATTGAGATCCTTTTGCTTGAAAAAATAGTGAAGGTTGTGATGATCTGTGAAAACCTCAAACGGCACACCATAAAGCTAGTGCCTCCAAATCTTCAGCACATGAACAATGGCTGCCAACTCTAAATCATGGATATGGTAATTCTTCTCATGAACCTTCAACTACCGAGACACATATGCATTCACCCTGCCCTCCTGTATCAATACTGCTCCGAGCCTAACACGAGAGGCATCACAATATATCGTGTAAGATCCTGAACCTGATGGTAACACCAACACCAACGCTGTAGTTAACTCTATCTTGAGCTTCTAAAATCTTGCCTCACACTTGTCTGACCATATGAAAGGGGCACCTTTATGGGTTAACCTGGTCAACGGGGATGCTATAGATGAAACTCCTCCATAAATCGATGGTAATAACCCACCAAACCCAAGAAACTCCTAATCTGCGTGGATGAAGTGGTCTATGCCAGTTCTGGACTGCCTCAATCTTCTTAGGATCTACCTGAATGCCCTCTGCTGATACAATATGGTCCAAGAAAGTGACTGAATCCAACCAAAACCCGCACTTCAAAAATTTAGCATACAACCGGATGTCCCTCAGAGTCTTAAGCACTATCCTAAGGTGCTGCTCATGCTCCTCCAGACTGCGGGAGTATATCAAGATATCGTCAATAAACACAATCACAAAGGAGTCCTAACAAGGCTCGAACACTCAGTTCATCAAATCCATAAATGTTGTTGGGGCATTCGTCAACCAAAAGGACATCACCAGAAACTCATAGTGCCCATACCGCGTCCGAAAAGTTGTCTTAGGGACATCGAATGACCTAATCCTCAACTGATGGTAGCCAGATTTCAAATCAATCTTCGAAAACACCTTGTCACCCTGAAGCTGATCAAATAAATCATCAATCCTCGGCAATGGATACTTTTCTTGATGGTGAATTTGTTCAACTGCCGATAATCTATGCACATCCTTATAGATCCATCCTTCTTCTTCAAAAAAAACACTGGTGCACCCCACGGAGAGACACTAGGTCTAATGAAGCCCTTATCAAGCAAATCCTGCAAGTGCTCCTTCAATTCTTTCAACTCTGGCGGGGTCATCCGGTATGGAGGAATGGAAATGGGCTGAGTGCCTGGAGCCAAATCAATAAAAAATCAATATCCGTGTTGGGTGGTATCCCCGGCATGTCTGCAGGAAATACCTCTAGAAACTCACGAACAACATGCACAAAATCCATAGAAGGAACCTCCGGACTAGAATCACGAACATAAGCCAAATAAGCCAAACACCCCTTCTTGACCATACAACGAGCCTTCATATAAGAGATAATCCTGCTGGTAGAATGGCCAGGGTCCCTCTCCACTCTAATCGAGGCAACCCCGACAAGGCTAAGGTCACTGTCTTGGTGTGACAGTCCAAAATAGCGTGATAAGGTGACAACCAATCCATACCCAATATAACATCGAAATCAACCATATCAAGGAGTAGAAGATCTACACCGGTCTCAAGACTCCCAATAATGACCACACACGAACGATATACATGATCTACAACAATAGCATCCCCCACAGGTGTGGACACATATATAGGGGCAATCAAAGATTCACAAGGCACAACCAAATATGACGCAAAATAAGACGACACATAGGAGTAAGTAGACCCCGGATTAAATAGAACTGAACCATCTCTACTGCAAACTAAAACAGTACCTGTAATGACAACATCAGATTACTCAGCCTCAGGCTTGGCTGGAAAAGCAGAACATCAGGGCTGGTCCCCACCACTCTGAACCATATCCCTAGGACGGCCTCTAGCTGGCTGGCCTCCACCTCTAATGGACGAACCACCACCTCTGGCTTCCTGACTCTCACCTCTAGCTGGCTGAGCGGGTGGTGCAGCACCTGGTGCCGGGACTATGGCACGAGAACCCTAGGGCACAGTGGGATGCCTGGAGTGCTGAATGAAATGGCCTGGGAGGATGGCCTCCACGATAAGTACCCCTGCCCCTAGATGAGGCTCCACTGAGCCCACTGGAATGACGAGGTCTCTTGTCCGACCCCTGACCTCCCAGTCCAAGAACCATCTCGACTCGCCTGATGACATTGGTAGCCGCCTGAAAAGAAATCTCGCTCCCAGTCTCCTTATCCATCTGCAATCTAATAGGTCGAGAAATCTCCTAAATAAACCTCCTCACCCTCTCTCTCTCAGTAGGAAGCAGAAAAATATCATGATGGGCCAAATCCACAAAACAGGTCTCATACTGAGTAACAGTCATGCTGCCCTGCTAGAGATGTTCGAACTGACGGCGGCGCTCCTCTCTCAAGGTGATAGGCAGATACTTTTCTAAGAATAGCGAACTGACGGTGGCGCTCCTCTCTCAAGGTGATAGGCAGATACTTTTCTAAGAATAGATGAGAGAATTGGCCCCAAGTAAGAGCGGACGACCCAACTGGTCTGGTCAACAAATAATCCCTCCACCATTTCTTGGCGGAACCAGTCATTTGAAAAGCAGCAAAGTCGACCCCATTGGTCTCCAATATACCCATGTTCCGAAGAACCTCGTGACAACTGTCAAGATACTCCTGGGGATCCTCTAAAGCAGCACCACTGAAATGGACTGGAAAGAGCTTAGTAAACCTATCCAATATCCACAAGGCCTCATAAGACATAGCTGACCCATCTTCGGTATGTACCGCATCAACCGACTAAACTACTCCAGTTGGATGAGCTGCTGGAGTCTGATACTAGGGAGCCAACTGCTCCGGAGTGTGAGTAGCAGGAGTCTGGGCTCCTCCTCTAGCCAGAGATACGGTTGGTGCCATGGAAAATGCGCCAGTATAGGCCACACACTCCATAAGGCCTACTAAACAGACCAAAGCATCCTGAAGCACGGGGGTAGCAATGAACCCCTCCGGGACCTGAGCTAGTCTGGCAGGAACAGTCTAAGATGGAACCTCCTCGTCGAACTCTACCTGAGGCTCCACTCTAGGGCTGATGCTCAGGCTCTAGGCTGATCCCTGCCCCTGCCTCGGCCTCCGGCACGACCTCGACCTCGACCTCTACCCCTCGTAGGAGATGCTGCTGAAGGCTCTGGATGCTGCTCAGCTGAAGAAGCGATACGCGTTCTCGCCATCTGCGAGAGAATAAGAGTAGGAGAATTCAACCCGTATTGAGAAAACAAAATCGCACGACAGAGTTGAATAAAAGTGAAATTTGTTCCTAAACTTCATAGCCTCTGGGAGATAAGTACAGGCGTCTCCTTAGCGATCTCCCAGACTCTACTAAGCTCGCTCGTGAATTGTGGGACCTAGGCAACCTAGTGCTCTGATACCAACTTGTCACGACCCGAAATTTCTACCGTCGGGACCATGATGGCACCTAACATTCACTTGCTAGGCAAGCCAACATTAGAGATTCAATAAGCAAATTATTAAACCTAGCAGCGATTAACAACAATTAAACCATAACAGATTAATAAGAGATTGGAAATTCATAACAAATCCAAATATTTATACAGAACTACCCAGAATCTGGAATCACAACTCACGAACTTCTAAGATTAACTACAAGTAACTGGCTAAAATAAAGTACAACTGTTTTCGAATTAAAAGAAATAGTAAACTAAAACAGCTAGAAGGGGACTTCAGGGTCTGCGGACGCCGACAGATGTACCTTGGGTCTCCTATATAATGAACGCATCAGCCAGCCTCGAGATCAGCCCGAGCCGACACCAAAATCTGCATAGGAAGTGCAGAGTACAGTATCAGTACAACCGACCCCATGTACTGGTAAGTGTCAAGCCTAACCTCGACGAAGTAGTGACGAGGCTAAGACAAGACACCCAGAAACAACCTGTGCAGTATAACCATACATATACCAATGACAGTAATAAAGAAATGAGACAGGAAATATTGGGAGGGGGACATGCTGAGGAGATCACAGTATAAGGAATCACATCAGTGATAAAGACTTGTTCAACCAAAACAATGAACCATAATAATAGAAAGATAGAAATATCAAGAACCAGTCTTACTTCAACATTTAGTTCCGCAATACCAACTTCAACTTTGAGTTAATACTCAATCAATACCAAATTCCGTAAAACATGATCAACATAACGAATGGCTAGTCTAAGCATGAACAATATGATTAAAGAATACAACAATTACGCATAGGTGCTCGTCACTTCACCTATACGTTGTACTCAACATCCAAACACGTAGCAACTAGTCAAATAATACCTAATCCCTCAAGCCAAGGTTAACCACGCCACTTACCTCGCTCCAACGACCAAATTCAAAGCTCAACCACCACTTTTCCTCTAGATTCCACCTCCAAACCACTCGTATATAGCCATAATTAACTTAATAACATCAATATTGCTAAAGAAATCAATTACAATGCATAAATTTAGGTTTCCCAAACTTTTTCCCAAAAAGTCAAAAATCGACCCCGGGCCCGCTTGGTCAAAACTCGAGGTTCGGACCAAAATCCATTCACCCATTCACCCCGAGCCCGAATATGAATTTAGTTTTGAAATTCG
Organism: Nicotiana paniculata; assembly: GCA_005239505.1. Taxonomy (NCBI): domain Eukaryota; kingdom Viridiplantae; phylum Streptophyta; class Magnoliopsida; order Solanales; family Solanaceae; genus Nicotiana; species Nicotiana paniculata. The sequence goes on along the minus strand of ML348022.1, from coordinate 175,540 downwards.
ACCTCAATTTGAAGTCAAAATCCCAATTTCCCAAAAAATCCTAATTCTACCCAAACCCCCACTTTCTACCATGAAAATCCTAGATTTTAGGTTGGAAATTCATGAAATGTGATGGGAGATTAAAAGAAAGTGGGTTAGGATCACTTACCAAAGTTTTGGGAAATAATTGGTCTTGGAGAAACCGCCTCTAGGGTTTTTGGGTTCGAAATTTTGAAGAATGGGAGGAAAATCCCGTCTAAGTCTCTTTTCATCAGTTGCAGATGTTGCATTTGCGACCGGAGCTTCGAAAATGCAAATCTCGCAAATTCGAAGGAGCCATCGCAATTACGAAGCCCTTCAAACTTCTTCTGCTTTCGCAAATGCGACCTTTGAATCCCCGCAAATGCAACTAAATGATCGCATTTGCGATCAATGCCCCTCCCAGACTCTCTTCGCAAATGCGAAAACCATTGGCGCAACTTCTCTTTGAATTTGCGATGAGAAGCTTGCAAATGCGATCCTGTCAGAGGTTGCAATTGCGACCTGATCTCGCAAATGCGAGATATGCAAAGCAGTGTTTTCCCAAACCAATTTCACTCCGTAGTCTATCCGAAACTCACCCCAGCCCTCGGGGCTCTAAACCAAAAGTGCACACAAGTCTAGAAACACCATACAAACTCGCTCGGGTGATTAAATCGCCAAAATAACACTTAGAATTACGAATTTAACCCCAAATCACATGAGATTTTCAAGAACACTTTGAAATTCCTATTTTCACAATCGGACATCCGAATCACGTCAAATTGACTCCATTTCTTATCAAAATTCACAGACAAGTTATAAGTATTAGAATGAACCTGTACCGGACTCCGAAACCAAAATACGGGCCTTGTATAAAAAATGCAAACATCAATAGATTCTTAAAATGATTAAATTTTTAGACTTTTAATTTTCAATAAAAATCCATAACTCAAGCTAGGGGCCTCGGAATTCAATTCCGGGCATATGCACACTGGTCCCATATTTCAATGCGGACCCACCAGGATCGTCAAAATATGGGTCCGGATCCGTTTACTCAAAATGTTGACCGAAGTCAACTCAAATCAACTTTTAAGGAAAAAATTCTTATTTTTTTAACTTTCAACATAAAAGCTTTCCGAAATACGCTCGATATGCGCATGCAAATCGAGGAGGGTAGAAATGATATTTTTAAGGTTTAAGAGCGCATAATCGAGTTCTAAAATATAGGATGACTTTTTGGGTCATCACAAACAAATCAATAAATTAAAAAGCTAGAAAACAGAGGTAGAAGTGGAGAATATCATATTTTAAGCAGAAATTTTGGATCAGACATTTAAAGAGGAAATACACTTTTTTATATTTTGTTTGTTTCTTCTTTAAAGAGGTAATAACTGAAGAATATCATATTTAAAGATGTTATTTTGGATCATACAGTTATTGAATTATTGATTTACTCTTTCCTCTGCTAATCTCATTTCCAACTTAATTCTAGAATAAAAATGGTAGTTCAAAGTTTTTCAAACTTAGAAGAAAGGAGTACATGAAATGATAGAAAACAACCTTTTTCTCATGGAAGAGAGAAGAAAGAATCCGTAGGAGTGGAAGAGCCATTGCTAACCGCACTATTTGATGTCTCTCCTTGATTCCATAATGTGGAAAATGATGAAGATATATTTAGCATTTTCTTTGATTTTCACAGTTATAAAACCAAAACACACCGCTTAAAAAACCCAACTGTTTCTATATATACTCACTCTTCAGTCTCTCAACCCAACCGTTTCTTCTTCCTTCATCATTTTCCATATTATGGAATCAAGGAGAGACATCAAATAGCACGGTTAGCAATGGCTCTTCCATTCCTACGGATTCTTTCTTCTATATTCCTTGAGAAAAAGGTTGTTTTCTATCATTTCATGTACTCCTTTCTTCTAAGTTTGAAAAACGTTGAACTACCATTTTTATTCTAGAATTAAGTTGGAAATGAGATTAGCAGAGGAAAGATTAAATCAATAATTCAACAACTGTATGATCCAAAATCGATCGAAAAATAATTAACTTCACAAAATTTAAAGAAAATATTTCTGACAAGGGAAATAGTGGTCTCACAACAAAGATATAAAATTTTCGATCGATGTTGGTCGAAAATTGGTTAATCTTTGACCAAGACCTGGTCATACTTGCATATTATCTACCAAAATAATATTTCATTAAAAATTTTCAAATATATCGAACGAAATCGATCAATATATTTGAAATTATTCTTTCTCGCCCAAGGCAATTAGTTTTTTAATATAACATAAATTATATATATATATATATATATATATATATATATATATATATATATTATTTATGGACAAAAATAAGTTTTAATTAAATTTTTCTGACCGATTTCGATCGAGAATTTAATTTTTAAGATTTTAAAATGTTAATTTAATGAGAATACGGACCGAAGTCAGTCAGTTTTGGTAAATTTATTATATAAATAGCATTTAAATAAATAATATGTAATAATTAATTGATATATATATATATATACACACACACACACACACACACACATTCAAGGTCGATTGTACACATCTTGGAGCATCTGGTCACCCATTATACCGGAGCATCTAGTCACTTAAACTCCAATATTTGTTTTCTTATTTCGTCACCGGCCAAGCATTCGAGTATGAACAATTGAGAATAAATCATCAACGCTAGTTCTATGTATGTAAGTGTAAATTATCGAGTTTAATTAACATAGTAACGATTATGTCTAGCGTATTTTTAGATCTAGCGCATCGTTCAACGGTTTATGACCATGAGCAGCTTCACTTAAGGTATTATGACTTGTACGTGTGGTCGAAGATTTCGGGAAGCTCGAAGTTGATTTGGAAAGAAAATTCTCATTTCGAAAACTTTAAGTTGGTATTTTGGATGGATTTCATAAATTTGGGTTGAAGTGCATTTCAATGTTATTGATGTCATTTTGGAATTCTGAGTCTATAAATAGCTCCGTATGGTGATTATGATATTGGGAGCGTGTGCAGATGTGGATTTGGAGGTCTGTAGGTCATTTAGGGGTCATTTGGCGAAAGTTAGAAACTTGAAGGCTTTTAGGAAGTTTGACCGGGAGTGAACTTTTTGATATCGAGGTCGTATTCTGATTCTGGAAATTAGAGTAGGTCCATAATGGAGAATGTGACTTGTGTACAAAATTTGAGGGCAAGTGGACTTGATTTGATAGGTTTAAGCATCAAATGTAGAAGTTTGAAGTTCTAAAGTTCATTAAGCTTGAATTGAGTTTTGATTCATGATTTCGATGTTGTTTGAGGTGATTTGAAGGCTCGACTAAGTTCGTAATATGTTCTGGGACGTGATGGTATAATTGGTTGAGGTCCCGAGGGCCTCGGGTGGATTACGGATGGTAAATAGATCGAGTTTGGGCTCGGAGGAATGCTGGAGCTGATGTCATCTGGTGTAACCGCACCTGCGAGATTTTTGCCGCAAGTGGCAAAAGCGGCCAGGAGGGTCACAGAAGCAATGTTGCGCAGGAACGCAGGTGCGAGGGAATGTCCGCACATGCGAAGGTGCAAATACGGAAGAGAGATCGCAGAAGCGCTATTTTGACCGCAAAAACGGAGGCTGCTGGGTTGAGTTAGAGCCGCACCTGCGATGGATTTCTGCAGGTGCGGAGCCGCAGGAGCGGCTATTGGACCACAAGTGCGAAGGTCGGGCTGGGCAGTGTGCTTCTTTAAAACGAAGGTTTGGCTCATTTTCACTCACTTCTTCCATGGGAGCCGATTTTGGAGTGCCATTTTCATCATCAAGCTTGAGGTAAGTGATTTCTACAACTTGTGAGTTAAATACAAGGTTTATATATGGATTTAGACATGAAAATTTGTAGAAATTTGGGATTTTGAAGAAAATCCTAGAAATTGGTATTTATGGATTTTGACCATGAATTTGGGCATGGAATTGGGAATAAATTATATATTTGACTTCGTGTGTTTATGAGTAAAGTTTATCCTTGAAAATTTTTAGAATCCGGGCATGTGTGCTCGAGGATTATTTTATCGACTTTTCGAACGGAGTTAGAAAATTATTGTAAATTGGATTATAATGAGTATTAGAGTATATATTCATGGATTTGCACATTTATTGAATATTTTTGGAGCGTTGGGCATCAGGTTGAGTTGTTGGAAAGGCTTGGGAGCCGGTAATGGAGCTTCAGAGCGAGGTAAGTCTCCTTTATAACCTTGTAAGAGAAAATTAACCCCATAGGTGAATTGTATTGATATGTGCTTCTATTGGTGGGGGCTACGTACGCACGAAGTGTACGTAGCTACTAATTATGCCTATGTCCGGGTAGTTTTAGGTTTACACCATGCCTTGTTGATACCGTTATTTGAGTATGTTTATCATTTTCCTTGAAAAGAATTGAGATCGAGTATGCTTATTAAATGCCTTGAAAAGAGTTGAAATTGAAGATTTCGAGACTTGAAAGTTTTCATTTGAATTCGTTTATTTGAAAAAAGAATTGAAGAATATTATAATAACTTAAGAAATTTATGTGCAACCGCGTCGCAAGTATATTCCGCGAGCGGGGTAAATTTCCACTACTCCCATGGGAGCGGGCCGTTCGCCTTGGCAGGTTAATAGATGCATATACGGTTCGTACCACTTGACCCTCGGTAGTGCACAATTTATATTTATATGTTGGTTCGCACCGTTTGACCCTCAACGGTGCTCAATTTATATTTATATGTTGGATAGGGCCGTACGACCTCGGCATGACTTGCGCATGTTAACTCTTTGGAACTAATAATAATTGACAATTGCTTTAATGGCTTGAGATATAAATTGTTAAATGATGAAAATGAATTTGGAAATTTCTATTAGTAAAAGGATTGTTGATTATTTCTAATTATTAAATTTTCAGCTATGTTATGTATTCCATGCTTAAAAATATTATCGATATTTTATTGTTAGCCCATAGTAAGTGTCAGAGTCGACCCCTCGTCACTACTTCTTCGAAGTTAGACTAGATACTTACTGGGTACGCATTGATTTATGTACTGATACTACACTTACTGCACATTTTTGTGCAGGTACATATATGTCTAATGGACTTGTGAGAGCAGAGGCGTGGTTATTTTTGGGGACTTAGGTGAGATGCATTCCATATCACGACCCGCAACCAATAGAGTCTCCTTCAGAGTTATTTATATATTTTTCCTGTCTAATTTGTATTTCGGGCAGATGCTGTATTTTATTTTATCTTCCTAGTTGATGCTCATGCACCTGTGACACCGGATTTTGGGGGCACTTATGAGTTGTTCAGTAGTGTAATTGGGAAAATATTATCATTTACTATGTAAATTTTATTTCTTATTATTTGATTGAAGGACAAATTATGATTTCAAAAATATTAAAATGAGTAATTAAGTTAATCAAGTATTGTTGGCTTGCCTGACAACGGTGTTAGGTGCCATCACGACCTTTAATGAATTTTGGGTCGTGACAGGTGTATTGGTAAAAAAAGAGTTTCACACGTAAGCCAACTTTTGATAACTCAACCAATTATGTGGACACATGAGAACGCGACAGCTGGATGTGATTCTTTCAAGAGGTACGGAACAAATAGGCACGATTCAATAAACCCTCGAGCTTATCAGCCACAGGAAACTCAACCTGATCAAAATAGGGGAGAGACATGGTCAGAATGAATCTAGACAAAGCTACGGGCAGATTCAAGAACCCACAATTGATTAATCGTATGTTATGTAACCATATCCCAATTACCGTTATCCTTTATAATACCTCATTAATGTCATAATTAGTCATTAATGGGAAACCATAGCAAGAGTTGTACGTTATATAAAGGAATCTCCTACATAAGGGAGGGGAATACAACTTGTAAAGGCATCTGATTCTCAAATACAATCTACTTTTCTTTTCTATATTTCTGCAATATTATCTATTATTCATTTTTCTCTATTTCCTTGATTATCAGTAACCCGTGTTCATCCTAGAAATAGTTTTAGTCAAAGGATCTTATTCTTTGGTTAAACAAATTGGTTCCGTTACCGAGAAACTGATAATCTTTGTTTGCTTTTCAAGTGATATCCTCTGAACTATGTCGAACTCCAACTACAACAACCAGCAAAGGAATGGAACCCCAGTTCCATCGCCTTCAGGAACCCCACGTGGTTCAAGGGAACAATCCCCAAAAAAATCCAATAACAACAATGGTGATAATGATCAAATGGTGGAACAAGATCGAGTAAAGCAAATGATTGCAGAGTATGTGAGCCAAGCTTTGCAACAATTTGCGAGGGGATTACCGGCAGCGTTACCTACACCACCAACACCACCTCCTAATAATACCATCACCATGGAATATCCTCAATCTGGTTGGGAAACTCAAGAAGAGGAGATACTCCTAATGAATCTCTCGAAGCGAGACCAGGTATATCTAATAACTCTGAATTACAAAATTTACTGCTAACCATGGAGAAACAGATGGAGCAGAATGATCGCATCGAACAAATTCCTGGAGTACCGCCTATTATCAAAGGCATTGATGTTGATAGGTATTCTCAACAACCTTGGAAGCCAAGTGTGGCACCTTTGCCTATGCCCAAGAAGTTTAAAATGCCCGACGTTCCCAAATATGATGGAAAAACTGACCTACGTGATCATGTGACTGCTTTCACTACTGGAGTAAAAGGCAACGACTTAACAAAACAAGAGATTGAATCAGTCCTTGCCAAAAAATTTGGGGAAACACTTACCAAAGGAGCCCTAACCTGGTATTCTCTTCTCCCTGAAAATTTTATTGACTCTTTTGCTGAGCTTGCAGATTCATTTATAAAAGCACACTCTGGTGCACAAAAAGTTGAGAAAATAATGAATACATATTCAAAATAAAACAAAGAGACACGGGACTATTCCGTGAGTTTGTAGACAGGTTTCAGCGAGAAAGAATGCAGTTACCCAGGGTGCCTGATAATTGGGCAGCCATGGCATTTGCAAGCAACCTAAATGATAAAAGCTCAGAAGCCACGAGACGAATTAAGGAAAGTCTAAGAGAATTCCCCGCTACAATATGGAACGATGTATATAACATGTATAATACTAAACTCAGAATAGAAGAAGATATCATTGCTCGTTTGAGAGATGAAGATCATTCCAGATCCAGACGTCCTGAATCAAACAAAAGATCAGGTAAAAACAGGTACGATCCTTGCTTAGGACCCTCGGAACGTGATATTCGCCTCAGGTTCGAAAACACTAGGTCAAAATATAGACCACAAGGAAGAGACGTAGTCTCATCCTCGTCTAGATCCAGAAAAGATCGAGATGAACGACCTAGAGGTAATACTCGAATTGGGGATCATACCTTTAATGTAAGCACTGCTGAACTTGTTTCAATATTGAGGAACATGGGAGACAAGGTTAAGTGGCCCAAAGAGATGCGATCAAATACAAATAGAAGGAACCCAGATCACTGGTGTGAATTCCATAACGATCATGGGCACAAAACTGCGGATTGCATATTTTTACAATGAGAAGTAGAAAATTTATTGAAACAACGCTATTTAACAAAATTGTTTAGTGATAAAGGTAAACAAGCATTTATGAGGAACAAGCAGGAGCCCCCAAATCCTCCTTCTCCAAAACGAACTGTCAACGTGATACATGGAGGTGAAGAAGTTAACGGAGTGGTCTGCAAAACAACCACAAAGTTCACAATTACACATGGAAAACGGGTTCGCGAAAATATGGACGAGGACGATATAACCTTCGGTGATGCAAATATCGGCGGATTAATGCTTCCTCACAATGATGCGTTGGTAATATCTTTACTTATTCATGACACTAATGTAAAAGGAGTGTTGATTGATCCAGGCAGTTCAGTCAATATCATTTTGCTAAGAGTCGTGGAAGAACTGCTATTGGGGAATCAAGTAATCCCAAGGGTACAAGCCATATCAGGGTTTGATAACTCTACGTTTATAACAAAAGGAGAAATTGAGCTTAGCACTTATGCTGAGGGGGTGATCAAAAGTACCAGGTTCCAAGTCATCGATACTGACATGCCTTATAACGTAACCGTGGGAAGGCCATGGATCCACGACATGAAAGAAATACCCTCCACCTTGCATCAGGTAATTAAATTCCCCTCTGCATGGGGGATTCCGCAAATTAGAGGCGATCAACAAACCACAAGAAATATAAACTCTGTGGTACACTACAACAAGAAAATAGAGGTGGAAGAATCACGGGGTAAGGGAATCTCCCAAGCGGGTAATACCACCCAGACAGGCATAGAAGAAATTACTACCCAAAGAGGTATGAAAGGTGTTATTGCTGAAACAGGTACGAAAGAAAATACTTACGAGAAGGTGAATCAAGTTACCACGGAAGGTGCATTAGACCACACATATGCAAATTCCAGACCGTACGTCATTCATGAACCGGAGGAAGACGAGCATGTCAAAACAACTATTGAAGAGCTTGAAGTTGTTCCATTGTCCAAACAAAAGCCTGAACAGAAAGTGTGTATAGGCACGAGGCTGGGCCCCGGTTGAAGAGGTAAGTTAATTGATTATTTAAAGGCTAACGCAGACTGCTTTGTATGGTCCCACTCAGATATGACAGGCATCCCACCAGAAGTGATGACTCATAAACTAAATGAAGATCTATCCTTCGTACCTGTTAAGCAGAAGAAAAGAAAGCAAGGACCATTCAAGAACCAAGTGATCGACGAAGAGGTACAGAAACTCTTGAAGATTGGTTCGATACGAGAGGTAACGTACCCTAACTGTCTAGAAAACACCATGATAA